>PVJD01017129.1:0-18540 GCA_004026545.1 Mormoops blainvillei
CCAGACAAGGAGGGCTCAGCGGAGCCCAAGGCGTTTCCCACAGCGAAGAACGGAGAACGCAGCCCGGCAGGCTTTCGCTCATCGACCCAAGGTCCTTCCGTCCCCGCACTTAGGGACCTAACACGTGCATCCTCTGTGCCTTGACAGTTCCCCCTCTCCCCAAACGACAAGATTTCTCCACAGCCAGCTGCTGCCCAAGCAGAGGCTGGCTCGCCCGCGATCTTCGGGCGTTGAAACAAGCAACGCCAAGGCTTTACCTTTCCCCGGGTGACCCTGCCCAGCCCCGTTGGGCCTGGTGAGTTCGGTCCTGGTTGTGGCGATGCGGCAAAGCTGCTGAATTAGAGCCGGCGGTGGGAGTGCGTCGGGTGGGCAGTCCGAGCCTTGGACACCACGGTCCAAGCATGCAGCAGTCGTTGGCCTGCTCTGTTGCGCCTGGTGTGTGGTAAAGGCTCAGTGCATCGCTGTCGAATGAAGAAATCGATAAATAGGCACTGAGAAGCCGGAATCTAAAGGGGGGGGTGTAATATGTATTTATAGATAGGGATGGACCTCAGCCTCACCTGCTCCCTGATTTCATAACCTAAGCTCCTGCCTACAGGAAAAAACACTCAGTCTCATTATATATTCACAATGTGGCACGTCACAGGTAGATATGTGGGATGAACAGGTGGTGGCTGCTGGATCTCAGTCCTTCCTCCGTGAATTTCTGTATGTTGATTGGAGAAAAATAAAAGGAAGCAAAGAAAACCAACAAAAGCAAAAACCCAGCCTTGTCAGGAGTGGGATTCGAACCCACGCCTCCAGGGGAGACTGCGACCTGAACGCAGCGCCTTAGACCGCTCGGCCATCCTGACTTAGTACGGTTCCTTTTTCTTATTTATTTTTAAATTTGTCTTACCGTGCTGTGTGATGACGTCAGGGCACCTGAATGTGGAGTTTGTTTATAGTTAAAAAAAAAACAACTAGAATTGTCCCTGAACTTCTTCGCCAAGCAGGGAAGATAAAGCTGCCTCGAGCCCCTCTTTCCTATATCCTCCTGCCTCAGCACACCCTAAACGGCGAAGACCCTTTTCCCTGGCGCCCCTTCTCAAACTCGGCGTAGCGGTGCCTGGTGGGCCCCTCGCCCTCAGCCTCCCTCGACCCTCCGCCCCGAATTGTCGTTGGGGTCCGACGCCCGGTGGATTCACGGCTGTGGCGCGCGCAGCGGAGCAGACAGGAGGAGTGTGGGTAGGATGCTTCCTCCTGAGAGGGTGCCTTGGGATCACAGAAGGCAACCAGACCTCAGGTGCAGAGAATGGACGGCCAGCGCTGTGCTCATGTGCAGGATTGCGAAGGGCGCTGCACGGCGGCGTTGGTGGTATAGTGGTGAGCATAGCTGCCTTCCAAGCAGTTGACCCGGCTTCGATTCCCGGCCAACGCAACATTTTTTCGGCGCTCCGCGCGATCAGGATCCAGGTGCAAGTTTTCTTCCCTACGTCACTTTTTAAACGCCGAGCTCGGAGGGGACACTGTGTTTGTCCGCGAGACTCGCCTGGCTACCAGCTCGGCCACGGCAATCGCCCAGCGTGCCAGCAAGTGGAGTTTATTCATCGGATTAAGTAAACGGAAAATTTTAAACGCACCCTCCACTCATGTCCTGGGGATTTTTAAGCACGTTAGCAGCAGCTTGGGCCTATGAGCCCGTTCCTTTCATCGTCAAGTTAGGACGTCTAAGTCCGGACCAAGTTTGTCCCATGAAAAATTAGCCTCCCAGCTTCATTGTATTGTGCGTGAGTGTAGCATCCATACCGGTGTGAAGACTGCGGACCAAAAAATGTAATTAACATGTCTACTATTTTGCATAGACTGGGTTAAGTAAGGTAGATTATGGAAATGATCCGCTGTTTCTTCTCACTTTTTAACATGGCTATTAGGAAGTGTAAACTTCCGTATGGTTCCCATAACGTCTTAGTTGTCACTCGGTCTAGACAGCAAAAATGCAACTTTGCTAACAGAGCAGATGTCTGGAAACGCGGATGCAAGCAGCTTTCTAGGCAGCGCGCTGCATAACCGCAGCGCGGTTTTCCTCGTTAGTATAGTGGTGAGTATCCCCGCCTGTCACGCGGGAGACCGGGGTTCGATTCCCCGACGGGGAGACACGAGAGGCTTTTGTGTTTTTTTTTCCCCTCTTCTTCTTCCTTCCCTCCCACCCGAGAACTTGGTCGAGGCTCCCCCTTGGCCGACACAAAAGTTATTCTTCCGAACTCCAGGTTTTCTCCAAGGGTCCGTCTTTCGCCTGAGAGTTTCAGGGACGATGGACAACAGTCCTGGTGGGCGCGGCTTGGCCCCGGCGCTGCGTGAGATGCGTGGAGACCGGGACCCTGGGTTCAGGCCTCCGCCTGTCCCGCCGCCACACGGGCCTTCCCAGCCCCCACTGTCCCTGCCGTCCACCGGCCGGCCCCCCGCGGCGGCACCGGTTGCGCCATGGGCCTGGACCCTGAGCCCCTACGGCCTCCCCTCGCGCCCCGAGGACGCGTGAGCCCGGGGGCGCGCGAGCCAGCGACACGCCCCCCCTACTTCGGTTTTGGGGAACAAAGAAAGCTTTTCGGTCTCTGCAGACAGCACAGAAAAAAGAGGGCTCGTCCGCGACAAAGACCTGCTTTCATCGCCTTTGCAGCGGCGTTTCTCCCGGGCGCCGGCGACGCGCCGTCCTCGTGCCGGACGCGCAGGGCCCACGAATCGCAGCGAGAGGAGGGGCTGCCGCGGCGTCGGCCTCCAAGGGAACCCGGGTGAATGTTGCGCGGCGGGCCTGCCTCTGGCGCTTCGAACTGCGAAATCGGAATCACGTGCCTGTTCCTTTGTATCCTCCTTGCGTTTTTATTTAAAACGCGAAAGCTTCCGTAGTCGTTGGCCGTCAGTCCGAGACTTAGTGTGACGCCTGTTTGCGCGTTGGGGCGGTTCCGCGGTTTCCAGGGTCTTTGTGCCTTGGGGGCGGCGGATCTTGACCCCTGGGCTGCGTCCCGGCGGCCTGCGGCCTGCGCGCGGCTGTTCTCGCCCTGGCTTCCCGCAGCCTCTGCCGGGCCCGCGCCGGTTCCAGGTGCGAGGGACGGACTTGCAGGTGAGGTTTTCCCCAAAGATTTCCATTTTGCTGGGCAGGGCTGAAAGGTGCACGAGCGGAGGCTCCTGTGGAGGCTTCGCAGGGGCCTGGACCGGACCACCGACAAAGTGCTGCTTGGGTCCCTGGCGCCGCGAAGAGCTGGTGAGCAATTTGCTGGGGACGCCCAGGGGGGTGGGGGGTCTGTGATTCCAGAAGCCTGTGGCCGTGAAGGGTCCCAGGGACAAAGACAGAGGAGCCTGTCTCCATCCTCCCGGCAGCCCTGGGTCATGATGGGGCGCCGACCAGGAGCCCACGTTGATGATGTTGGAAAAGGGGTCTTTGCCCTCAGATGTCTGGGTCCCATGTGACCGTGGGAAGGTGCTGAAAACACAGGCATCTCTGCAAGTGTGGGCGCCTCACACACCGGCAGAGCCCTTCCGGAACAGCAGGGGTGGAAGAGTAACTCGTGACAGTAGGCTCCCTTCCTTAGATTTTGTTTTGCAGGACACCACTGGCATTATAAGTTTCCACACTCAAAGTGCCACGCGTCAGTGCTCGGACACGTACACAGGAATTCACACACTGTCTAGATCGGCAAACATTCTCTGAGCAAAACCAGTGGACCGCGGGGTCGCCCACCCCCGCGCCCACCTTAGGCTCCCCAAGCACCCCTGGGCCTCCCTCCTCGCTGCTCCCCTCCCGGGGCCTCGGGACCCCAGCGGGCGACAACGCGGGAGGAGACCCGCTGGGCTCGCGCGCCACCCCCGCCGCAGCCGTTCGGGGACGTGACGCTGCGACTCGGTTCTTCACTGAAGCGCCTCGGCGGCGGGGGTGACAGGCACCTGTCTCTGTGGCGCAATCGGTTAGCGCGTTCGGCTGTTAACCGAAAGGTTGGTGGTTCGAGCCCACCCAGGGACGCGGGCCCCCTTTTGAGCCCCGGGATCTCCTCCCCGACACCTGCGGGCCTCGCTTGCATGCATGGGAGACCGCCCGCCTGCCCAGGCCCGGCCCTGGCACCTGGCGGGCTGAGGAGGGTGTAGCGATGAGTGGTACCGACCAAGCGGGGTCGGCGCTTGCACCCTGAGGTCGCGTTCCTTTAGCGAGCCCGCGCCCTCCTCACCTTTTACCAGCGTTTCCCAACACGTGAGCGCGGCAGGGTGGACACCTGCGCCCCGCAACCCCCAGCCCCCGCCCCGGTTCCTCCCGATGTCACCGGCACCCAAACTCAAGCTCGGCACAGCGCGGGCACACAGAGGGCGGGAGCTGAACGCCCAGGGTTTCCAAGCGCACGGGCTGCGGCCGGAGTCTCGCCTGGGGTCGCACGGCGGGCGGGCGTCCTGGCGGACAGCTCTCCCCAGACACGCCGCAGACCCTGCAGGCCGCTCAGGCCCCGCCTCTTCGCCCCCGTGTCTTCTCCTCTCTGGCCCCGCCCCCGTCTCTACACCTGCGGAACACCGCCGCCCGCCCCCTGCACACACGTGGTGAACTAGCCAGCAGACCGGCTTCTAGGAGCTACGCCGGAAGGCCGCTGAGGGACAGGGGTGTCCATAAGCCCAGACGAATGGGAGGCGAGAGGGATCTTGCCATTCCCGTGTTACCGTGGGTTTTCCATCCTCCTGTCGAGACAGCAAGCGAGAGCCTGTAAAGTGCTTTCCTGGAGTCAGAATTGTGCTGTTGGAAACTCGCAAAGCTGGAAGGCAGAGCTACGGGTTTCCTGCACAAGAGCGACCCCTCCTCAGCGCCCCCCTCCGGGCCCCCTCCACACACACCCCCACCCCAGTGACAGAGGAGCTAAGGGACTCCAAGGGCCACAGTTGAACTCTTGGGGCCCGGCACATTCAGTCCGGTCACCCAATGTTCGTCTAAGGAGCGAGGTGAAGATAGGCCTGACTCAGTGAAGCGGGAAGCCCAGCTCTTGGCCCCTGGCCCTCCGCTCGTTCTTGCTGCCATGGCCCACAGAGGGTCCCCAGCTGCCCATTCCTTCCCCAGCTGACTCTTTCTTGTCGCGCTTTCCGTCTTAGTCTGGGAGAGGGTGCTGCGCTCCCTCCCAGGGCACAGGGTGGTTCTGTGTTTTCTCCCCCGTCCCAGGGCCGTTTCTCCTCAAGCTGTGAAGAGCATTCACTGTTACACGGGTGCAGACCACCCCAGTTCTGACAGGGCCCCCCTGCAAGCCTCGGCTTTACACCACCCATTTTCCAGGAAAACGTCCCCACGGGGTGCCCTCCAGTCTGTTCTGGACCACCCTGCTCTCCCTTAGCCACTGCCTTCACGGGTTCTGCTCTCTCCCAGACGCCCCAGCAGTCCCCACGGTCAGACGGCCCCGGCCCTGCCGCAGGATGCAGACACCTATCGAGCCGGCACTCAGCCGTTCGTCCTCTCATCTGCGTCTCTGGCTAATTAAGGACAATGTTCCCACATCGAGGTGCGCTGTCTGGAGACTGTACTCTTGCTTGGCAGGGACAGGTGGCTGGGACAGGTGGCTGTGTAACTCTGAGACCTCACGTCCCAGTAATGCAGGTGCTCCCAGGGGCTCGACGGTGGGCCCCTGAGGATCGCAGCTCTGGTCGAGCTGTGAATACATTAAATGCCGCTGTGCACCTAAAACTAACAGTGTGTATGTCAACCATGATCAAAAACACGATTTAGAAACGAGACTGAGCACCAGATATGACAATAATAGTTTTAAAAATCACGCCTTTCCTTTTCATTGGCGATCAAGAGAAACGTTGGGTGAAGGACTCTCAACCCAGGCTCTGAGGCGTAGATTTCCTGCTGTTCCCAGAGGTGGGTGTTGGAGACGAGGGAGCTATGGATACAGAGAGAGGTTCAGAGGTTCTGCTTTTACTGCTCAGGCTTGTCCAGAGAGCTCTTGCTCCATGCCACTTTGTCATTCCGCCCTTTCTTTGATAAACTGTGAAGGTCTCTCCGCACAGAGAAATACAGCCCCGTGTCCACGGCAAACATGAGTCCCAGCACCACGCAGATGGCGACCAGGATCCCGGGTGAGACAGGTGAAATTGGCAGACCTACAGGAGAGGCAGAGGGACAGGAAAGCGCCAACCGTCAGAGCAGAAATTTGGAATCGAGAACAAGGCCATTAGTGGAGAGTCATCCCGACAGTGGCCAAGCCAGGCTCTGGGGCTGGTGGGCAGTGGGCAGGAAGCCTTCTCTTCCTCCCAGGGCGTCCACACCTTGGAGCTGCCCACCGCCCTCCCCCGCCCCCCAGCGCAGCCCTCCAAGTCGCAGCCAGAGCAGCTTCCTGCTGGAGGGAGGGTGCGCCTGGGGGTGCTGAGCACGTGAGGTTGTTGGGTTTGGTGCGAATTTATGAAAGTTGTGAACGTTTAAGTTGGTGTGAGAACAGTATTTCTTAATTCAGTAACTTCGTGTCTCAAAATTATGCTCATTGTTTTCACTCCCCGTTATTCATTGTCGCCAAAGGAAATCTGAAAAATAAAGTGAACCCTTGAAATCTGCTACTTATGGGCAGAAAATTGGTACTGTTTGTTCGCTGAGACCCAGGGGCGGGGCTTGTTGGTTCTCACGCTACCGCCCGTGATATCGTTACTAAAAGCTCATTCCTTGTTGCGTGCTGTCTACGAACCGGTAATATTAGACTGGATTTTTAATTTCAATTTTTAAAAATTCTTAGCTTTGATTTAATTTCACACTTACCAAAAGTGGCCAGACTAATACAATGAACTCTTATATATATATATATTTTTACCTACATTTACTCACTGTTGTCATTCTGACCCATTTGCTTCATTATTTCTCCCTTTCCCTCACCAGTTGAGAGTGTTGACGGTAAATTTAAATGGTAATGAAATTATTGTCACACAAGTTATGGCTCTGTTTTGTTAAAGTCTCAAAAGGGGTGTGTCTATCTGCTCTCTTACGGTGTAGTCTCGGTCTGGTTACAGGGGACGTTCGTGACATCGGGAGTCCAGGAACACCGGGTGTGTGTCGGGGGAGGGGGGCTCGGAACCCGGGGCTCACCGCAGAAACTGGACAAACTTCTATCAGAGGACACGGGTGCCTGTCCAATTCTTTCATTATATCAGGTGAGGCCTGAGGGGCAAGTTAATGACCCCCTTTTTCCCACCTCAGTTCCTTCAGCTGCCGGGGAGTTGGTGGTGCCTATCCCATTACGCGTCAGGGAGCGAGGGCTCCCCGACAAGGAGACGCCTTGTGGGCACAGCACGCAGCCCATGGAGAGGGGCCCAACACACGTCCATTGTCTTCATTACAGAAAATGGGGTTGGGAGAGGCCCGTGGCTTCGCCAGTCACCCGGGGCCGGGCCCTGCAGGCCATGCCCCTCTCACCTTGCACGATGACATGGAAAGCCTCGGACGACTCGTTCCGCTTATTCTTGATCATTCCCCTGCAGAAGTAGGAGCCGTTGTGTTTGACTGTTGCCTTTGGGATGTAGAAGTTAGAATTCTGGTAAAAAAACTTCTTGCCTCGGCCGTTCTGGAAATATTGGACCCTGTAGACAGTAAGGTTCTTCCAGCTGTGGCACCTCAGCAAGATGGGGTCCCCGACCTGGACCACCCAGCGACGGGCCTGGAGCAGCAGCCAGGCTGAAAGACACAGACCACGGGCCCAGGAGGCCTTGGTGGTGGGCACAGCGCGCTTGGGAAGGGACCCTGGCTGCCAGTCATGCACTCAGTGAATGTCTGCATGTGTTCATTGGACAAGGATTTTATCGAACACGCACCGGTGTTGTGTGGCCTGGGGATGCCCAGGTGACGAGGACGCACGCTCTTGACCTCAAAGCGACTCAGAAATAATCACAACAGGAAGAGGTAAGGGCGATAGAGTCTAAGATCAAAGGACCGTGGGGCCAGAGGGGACGGAATGGAGGGGTTCTGCCCAAAGACAGTCAAGAAGAGGAAGGTGCCTCAGCGGAGAGACATGAACTGGGTCCCCGGGGGTGGAGGGCAGGGATTGGGATGGGCCCGGGGACGCTGGCAGCCATGGTCGCGGTTGGATACAGTCCTCTCTGGCCGGGCCTCAGAAGCCAGCCCCCTGAGCCAAGTTCCAGGCTAGCCAACAACCCCAAGAGCTGATTTTTCTCTTGCTGCCTGTTGGCAAATCCCCGTCCTGTTTGGTCGTAGGCGGCCATCTCTTTCCTGGCCAGACAACAGACACCCCTCCTGCAGCTTGTGCGTAAGGAGACATCAGCTCAGTGGGTGGCCAGCAGCTTGGGAGCCACCAGAACTAGCTGCAGGGGCCCAGTTCCACGGAGCCCCGCTGCGGGCCGGCCTGCGCTGGGCCCCTCCCACTCCAGGCGTGCCCTGCCACGTCCGTGGTCTCAGTGGGGCAGCCGTGCCGCGCCGGAGCAGCCCAAAGGCAGGCGCCCCACCTCCATGCTCCCCTGTCTGCCTCTGGGCCTGGGCGCTGCTGACAGCACATGGCCTTTCAGTCCGCAACTGACGTGCGGGCCGAAGGAGCCTCTAGGTACCAGGAGGACCGCAGGTGCCGCAGTTACGCGGCAAGTCTGCGTGTGGTGTTGAGGGGACAGAGACGGGACACTGGACCGGTAGGGCTGGGGTGGGGCCAGCGAGGGGCTTTGAGGGTCTGAGGGTGAGGAGGAGATGGAGGTCTGAGAACAGATGCATTAACATGTGCTATAAATACTGTCGAGCCGCAGAGTCATGCCCCGGGCTTTAGAGGGCGCCATCCGCGCTGGCGTGTCCTCTGTGGGTGCCACTCCTGGGACTGGGTGGAGCAGCAGCCCCGCCTCTGCCACACGCCGGGTTTGACACAGTGCCCACCGGCGGTAGGGCTCCGACTCTGAGGTAACTCACAGGGACCACGATCATCTCACCTGGGCTCTGGCCCCCCAGAACGTCGCCTTCCGGCTCTTCCCCCGCCTTCCCGGGCCTCTGGTGTCGCCCGTTGTCAGCGACTCCCTCTTCCCGTCGCCTACTCACCAGCGTGGACGTGGAGCTGCACCGGGTCACTGCGTTCGGAGTGTTGGGTCTGACACTCGTACTCCCCGCTGTCCTTCACCATTGCCGACGCGATGAAGTAGCTGGAGGTCTGGTTTGGCAGGAGGGTCCCATTGTGCCACCACTGTGTGGGACCACCCTCCTCCATGCGGCTCCCCTGGCACTTCAGGGTCACACTGTCCTTCTCGAGCAGCCTGTCCCACTCAGGGTCCAGGGACACCACAGCCCTCGGGAGATCTGAGGAGACGAGAGAACGCAGGTGAGGGTGGGAGACGAGCAACCCTGCCCTGCATTCCCAGGAGGCTCCGCGCCAGCGTCAGCCCCGCACACCCACTCCGGCCTGGGACCCGGGCTTGGGGCATCTTGGCCTGGAGGCACTTGGCCCCACTTTGGCCGCCCATCACCTTGAAGAAAACTGGCCGGAGAAGCGCGGGGCCAGGCCCTGCCGTGCCGGAGGAATTGCCCCAGCCAGCCGCCCGCCAGCCGTAGCCACAGCCCCTGGCTTCTCCATCCTGTGGGCCTCACTCGATCAGTCCGGTGCCCTGAAAGCCAACTCACCAGCTCGTGTGCCCGCTGGAGCTGCAGGAAGGAAGTGGGAAACACACATGGAGCCCGGGCAGCAACCGGGGGCCCGCCTGCTCTCCCCGGCCCCACGGGCCCACGTTCCCAGGAGTCGGGACACGCGGATGGCCAGCTGTCCTGCTGCCTGCACTCTGGTCTCCAATGTCAGTGCCTCCTGCCCCCTAACCCCATGACCCACCCAGATCCCTATTTTCAACGCCATCCCCTTACTCCTTGGTCCCCGTTCAAACCCCCTAATTAAGGATACAGATTAACTTTCCCGGAAAGAAAACCTCAAACAACCGTGCCCCGAGCCCCCTGGGAAGAGTAGAGATTAAATGTCTTGGGGAAGACGCTGGATGGCCACGAGGGGAGAGACAGGCCTCGGGGACCGTCTGGTCCACACCCTTCCACTTACAGGTAGGGGAGCTGAGACCCAGAGGGGGGACATAATGGGGATGTCACAGGACCTGCCGCCTCCCGATGGCACTCGAAGCAGCCCCAGCATTCTCCGCATCTCTAGCGGTTGGTCCTGGGAGCTAAACCCAGTGCTGCAGCCACAGGAGGGATCCCATCCCCGGCTCAACCCCCGGGCACCCTGAGCGTCTTCCTCTGCCGGCAAGTCGGACTCACCTAGGAGCAGCAGAGCGGTGGGCGGCAGCAACTGCCACATGCCGGCCCTGGGAGTGAGCGCGTTACCAGACACCCGGGGCCCTGCTGTGACTTGCTGAGTTCAGAGGGGAAGTGAACTGGCTTCCCCTGCTCCCTTTAGTCAACAGGCCTCTGTTCTGGAAACATCACTGAGTTTTGATCTGGCCTCAGACATGTGACCCAGGGGTGCCTGGAAGGGAAGCCGGGGGAGGGGCGTGTCTGTTTGTCCCGTGTGGGCCCTGGTGACAGCCTGTGGGGCATCCTCAGAAACCTCAGGGTAGGTGTCCCACCTGGGGGGCTGGGTCCACCCAGCACCATGAAGGGACCAGCCTGACCCTGGGACGAGGCTGGGATGAGGGCGGGCCTCCATCGCCTCTCAGACCTTCTCCTTCCCCCTGGGCCCAGCCTGCTGCGCAGCCCGGCTGCCCACACACCGGGAGCAGGCGTTTCCCTCTCGAGACCCCTACAGGCGTCCCTCACCCCACATTATCTCCACCAACATTTTCTTTCAAAGTTAGAAACACCCACGCTGTCTTCTAGCTTCCTGGTGTGAATTCGATCCCGAGGTTCCCAACATCTGCGGAAAGAAACCTTGGCCGTCGGGGAGAAATGGGCTCTGGCAAAAGCACGAAGCGCGCGGAAGAAGCGGAGCATCGGCAGAGAGGTGAGGCCGGGCCGGGAGCTCTGGACCGCCACGCCAGCGGCACTGGGCCGTGCGGAGCCACAGCTGCTCAGGGCTCCTTAGGGAGAAGGTGGAGGTGCGGGCTGGCCCGGTCACGGTAAGACTGTCGACGTCCACTCTGTTCTCTAGGTCCCGGCGGTCAGCACACACACACGCGCTCCCAAACCCCCGCCCCGCCCCTCAGTCCAGGTCTCAGACAGAAACACAAACGGCCCAGCAGGCGAGCGGCCGGCAGGTAAGTCTCGGGCTGCTGACGCGGCTTGGGACCAACGCCCCTTTCCAGCCTAGGGTCGCATAGCCACTCCTCAGGTTTCAGTTTTTGTTTCGCTTGCAGATGGAGTTCACCGTCCTTCCCCATTCCCATCCATCCCCCACGGGCCTTCTTGCCACTGCCCGCCCCCACCCCGCCATAGGCCCGCGGACGATATCGCAACGGATGGGCGAGCCGGGCAACGGGGCCTGAGTGGCCCCTCAAGGGCTTCGCCTACATCTTGCAGAATCCAGGCCAGGGTCCGCAATGCACCTCGGGTGGTCACCTGGGGCCCTGAAGCCCGCAGCCCCTCCAGGGCTGCCCCGCACTCCCCTTGCGGTCACCTGAGCGGCTCTCCGCCCTGGGAGGCATTCACTTCGGCTTTCCTCTTGGAGGGTTCCTCCTTTTCTCGGACTCACCTTCTCTGGGTGGGCCTCAGTGGAGGGAGGGCGTGTTGGCCTGGAGGGCACAGGCCGGCCGGCTGCCAGGAGTGGGAAGGACCCGCGGGTCTTCACGAAGCCCTTCTTGAGCAGCTCACACCTTGAGAGCCACTGGGGCTGGCAGGGTTAACTTCCTAGGATGGGCAAAGGCGAGTGGGTGAAAGGAGGGGGTGCTCTTGGAGGGCTGGTCCCCGGTGCCCTGCCCTGCCCTCCCCCGAGACCCTGTAGCAGCAGGCACCATGCAGCACCTTCCTTGACCAAGGCCTACTGTCCCCGTCACCGGGACCTTCCAGCTTCTCCGGGGGAGACCTCCAGATAAGCCTCTCCGAGAGCATTTAAGGAATTCTGTATGTGCGCAGAGAAGGCCGTGGCACGTTCTGTCTGGGGAGTAGCCCACACGGAAGGCAGGACACTTGGCGGGGTCACAGAAGAGTGACGTGGGCTGGTGCGTTTGCAGAGCTGGGCACGGTCCCCGAGATCAGCAGACGCTACGCAGCGCCTAGTGGGTTGAAAGGGTGGGATGGAAGCTCAACTCCACCGCCCGACCCTTCTGGGCCTCGGCCTGCCCCTCTGTGAAAGGGGGCTGACCACAGCGGCGCTAGCTCCAAGGAGATGTCGTGAGGCAAGCGAGGCATTGCCTGTGCAGGTGGGGGTTCCCTGTCTGGACCTGTGCCCGCTGGTTAGGGTGACAAGTGCCAAATGGGAGGCGGGGCTCCCTGGCTTCCCAAGTTAGGCTGTGACGCCTGTTCCCTGGCCTCCCTCAGGAGCTTGTCACATCTGTGGGCCGTGAGGTCTTTGAGGGCAGGAACCGGTTCCTCTGGCGACCACTCTGGCCCCAGCACTCCGCACACAGCCTGGAACATTCCAGGCTCTCCATTCACAGTTCCCGGGCCATCGCCCAGGACTTCGTGTGACACAGGAACGGCTTGCGCTTTCTCGGCCGTCAGTCGCTTTTATGAAGCATAAAACTGGCCATCGAGATCTTAGACCATCAAATAACGTGACCAGTTTTACATTTCATTAAACCGATGCCGCTGGCAGGTCAAGAACTGGGCTGGAGGGGAGAGGCTGCGGGGGGAGGGGAAAACCGGGGAGGCTGTTGTCGCTCCCTGGTGAGAGAAGGGGGGGCTGTCAAAGCGGAGGGGCTGCACAGGGGAGGGGTGAAGGAGGCTGAGCAGGCAGGACGCGGGTGAGCCCTGGACCGTGAGGGGGATGCTGGAGGGTCTGGCGAAGCTCAGCGCCCCCGCCTCTCTGTCTGCCTGCCGCCTTCTTCTCCCGTGTTGCCCGTGCCTCTGCCCCTCCTAAGCTCCAGGGGCCCTTCTTCTGCCTCTGGAACTGGTTTCCTGAGCCCACGCAGCCCGGCTGGCTCACGTCTCCTACCTCTGTGGCTTTCTAAACGTTCTCATACGGTCTGAAAAAGAATGCCAGCATGCACTCTGTCTTCCCTGTAGTTCTAGACACACCTGGGGAAGCCCAGCTGAGGGCTTAGGTTGGGGTGAAGTGTGGGTGAACTCCCTCTATCAGAGGATTGGAAAAAGGGGAAGGGGGCCCGGAAGAGGAGGAGAGGGGAGAGGACAGTGACAGAGACTTGGTACATAGCCACTTTCGCTATGTGTACAAAAATAGAGCTGCTGACAGCACAGATTGGGAAAGAGGGGCTGGGAGGGAAACGGGCGCCCAGGGGGCCCCTCTTGACGGAGGGGGTGGCTCAGCGCGAAATGCCGTGGGAATCCCAGCATGGCCGTCCAGGAAGTAGTCACGCTCCTTGCCTGATCAATTCTAGCGGTTAAGGTTGGGGACGGAAGCCTGATCCTTCAGCTTCTAGGTGAAGACCAAGTAGAAATAAAAAGGTATCTTAATGAATTTCCAGTCCTCTGAAGACTCTCTGACATGAAGGGGCTCTGAGCAGAGGTCCTGGCTAGCCAGGAGCCCCGCCTCTTACCAGCACCCCAATCTTCCTGGGGGAGCCCCATTGTGAGTGGTCTTAACAGAACGTGGTGATCGCTTTCACTACAGAAACCAAAGGGGCCCGGCCCCCCTTTTCCCACCTTGAGCTAGTGTGATGGGCTCAACTGTGTCCCCCCCCGACCCCAGGTTTATATGTTGAAGCCCTAACCCCGGGGACCTCAGAACAGGGCTGTGTTTGGAAGCAGGGCCTCCAAAGGGTAACTAAGTTAAAAAGAGGACCTTGAGGTGCGCCCTAATCCAATGCAACTGGCGCCCTCATAGGAAGAGGTGGGGACACAGACACACGCAGGGGAACGAGCCCGTGAGGCCACAGGGGACAGGCGGCCGTGTGGACCCCCAGGAGAGAGGCCTCAGGGGGAGCCAGCCCTTCCCCGACCTGGGCCTCGGACTGTAGCCTCCCGGACGGCGAGGAATAAAGTCCTGTTCAAACTTCGTCGGCTGTGCTGCTCTGTTATGGGGGCCGGAGAGCAGCCCTGCTGGTCTCTGCTGGGGAGCCCAACCCCGAGCAGGGGACACGGGAGGGAGATGGTTGGGTCTCAGTCGTCACTGCAGTGGATCAGCTGACATGCCCGCAGTTTCCACCCTGGAAGCCCGTTCCCTTTCCTCATGCCTGTGGCTTTGGGAACAGCTGCTCCAAGCAGGAGTCCCGAGTGATGCCGGAGCAGAGGGGCTCAGAACACAGGCCCTCCGGAGAGGACCGAGGGAGAAAAGGAGAGTTTATTTTGTGTGACGTGAGACTCAAACTTGTTTACAGGCCACTGTGATGGACGGCCCCCCTTCCCAGTGCACTGTGCTGGCCGGACAGTTAGGGGCCCACCCAGTCCAAGGATGGGGGATGTGGGGCTCGTCTCCGAATGGAGAGAGGGAAGGGCGACCACCGAGAAGCCCGTAGTGTCCTTCCAGAACTTTCCCTACACATTTACATTCATGTAAACACGCATCTGCCTGCACCTGTGTGTTTTGTCCATTTTTTATTGTTTACGTTTCTGCGTTACATGGTTTTCTGCAACTTGATGGTTTACAATAATCGCACGTACACCTAGGCGCACAAGTGCACGTACCACTCAACATTTCTCACATTGTTAAAAATCGGAGAACACATGGTGGTAATGTTTTTGAGGAACGTGTGGAAGGGAAGGGCCCCGTCCCGCCTTGACTCCCTCGAATCTTAGATGGCACGTTTGCTAAGACCCGCTCTGCTTAAACAATCCCGCCTTAAGGAACGTCAGCTAGAGCAAAGACAACTTCCTCCCTTGTTTTTGATGGCCGTCACTCGTCTGCAAAGAAGTGAACGGCGAAGGCCCACAGAGGGGCCAAAAGAAATTTCACTGTCTTCTAAGGAAATATTCTACGTGTTCATTTCAGTAACAAAGTATAGCAACCTCTCAACGGCAAGTGCGACAGACAGCAAAGTCACTTAATAAAAATGTTCCCCGTTACATCTCTAGTGCAATGGGGGAAAGAGCTGGAAAAGGAAACTTCCAGAATACAAAAAGGGGGAGGGAAAGGCTGCAAGTGAGATGTGGAGACACGGGGGCAGGAGGTACAGAGGAACCAACGGGAAAAGCCGGGGCAGACAAAGGTCCCGGGATGGGAAAGGACACTGAGAAAGATGCCGGAGACACAAGAACACAGATGGACGCACACAGGCCCAGAGGTCTGGAAACAGGACCCGCCCACCCACCAGAGGGACATAGAAAGGAAGTCATAGGGAAGCAAGAGAGAGAGACTCCAAAAACAGGAACACACTGACGGACGCAAAGGGGTGAAAACCACAGAGAACTGAAATCGGTTGTGTGGGACTTAAGCCACAGCCTGTTTATTTGGGCTGTGGTCATGAACACAACGTGGCCTGTCGACACGGAAGAGCTTTCCAGAAGTTTGGTGCTACCTGCCAGCCTGACTTACCTTGTTACCTCACATCAGGACCCGCACAGACCCTCCCCCACCCCCTACACTCGCAGAATCTGGAAGCGTCAGAAGAGTGTTTGTGGTGTGTTAATGACAAAAACACTGGTCAGGGAGGAAGTGAGTGTAGGTTTTGGTTTTGCTATGACTGTGGGTAGATGTCAAGCCGTATTTTTGCTCCCTGGGCCTCTGCTTCTTCATCTGTTAATGAGGTCACTCGGCTGCGTGGTGTCCATCTCTTTCCATCTCCAATGTCCTCTGGTTCCGAATGCTGGCTTCCCATGGACGTTTCTAGACATCTCAGGAGGCGGTAGTGTCCGTCGTCCACAAATCCCAGTGGAAGCCACTGGACAACTTCTGGGAGCCAAAGGGATTTTCCAGCAGAACGAGCACACGGCTACCTCTGGGATTTCACGTTAATTATAAATTACCAAAGCTCATGCTTTTGTCACATGCAAGCGAGACGGAACCTACTAGGAAGGCAGAAGGTGACACCAGAAGAGGTCTGGGCTTTGAGCGGGAAACGGGAGCGTTGGTTTGTGTTGCCTTGTCAGCGGTAACGTCCCCCCCGCAGGCAGGAGGAAGCCCTAGCCCCCATCCCAAGGCTTTGCTGCCGGCGTAGCGGAGACCATTTTGTTTTTAAAACACAGGTAGGATCCATAAATGACTCCCACTAGTCGAACAGCGAAGCGATTCAGAAGTAAATAATGTAAAAGGGGAAGCGACCTTTGTCCCCCAGCTCCACACCCCTTCTCCGGATGACTGCAGAGAGGACTCCTGGGTCCTGCTGGAACTTTCCCTACATAGGCATCTTCAAGTGAACACATGTCTACCCGCACATATGTGTATCTTCTTCATTTTTTGTTGTGTGTGTTTACACATTTCATTACACGATTTTCTGCAACTTGATTTTTAAAAAAACATTTTATTTATTTTTAGAGAGAGGGGGAGGGAGGGAGAGAGACATCGATGTGTGGTTGCCTCTTGTGCACCCCCTACTGGGGACTCGGCCCACAACCCAGGCACATGCCCTGACTGTGGAATCCAACCAACGACCCTTCGGCTCTCAGGCCGGCGCTCAATCCACTGAGCCACACCAGCCAGAGATGCAACTTGATTTTTAAAAACAGTTCCGCACACACAGGCACACAAATGTACACACCAGCCAATATTTTTCACATTGTTTTTTAACTGGAGGAAAAAACGCTAAAAGTACTTTCAAAGGATGTGTGGATAGGAAGGGCAGCATCCATCCTTTGACTTTTGTGTCCTTAGCAGACTTGGGTCATGTTGGCGTCAGGACAGGAGCATCTCCTTCACGGGGGTTGGCTCCCCTGTAGCTGTTTCCCCCTCCTTTCCTATGAGTGGAGCACGATTCTGTTCAGATATGCAGTGGCTGTGAGCTTCTGCGATGGGGCCGGGGTGGGGGCGGGGGCGGGAGCGGGTACCTCTCTCAGCCCAGCAGGTGACTTTGGGTTAGTCTAAGTCGGTTGGTCTCTAATTTGAGCTGCACCCGAGTCACCCGGAAGGCTTGTTAAGCACAAACCGGTGGCTTCACTCTCCAATTTCCTGATCTGGGAGTGGGAGCTGAGAATGTGCATTTCTAGCAGGTGTCCAGGTGACGCTGAGGCCGCTGGTCCCAGGACCACACTTTGAGGACCAGTGATTTGCTTGCCAGTGATTGACGGAGGACTAAGCGTGTGACGCCGTCCTAGACAAGGAGCCCTCAAGGGCAATCTGCTGTGGGGATTCTGGGGCACAAGAAGTAATGGATCCCCTGCCAGGTTTGGGACGTGACAGTTGAGGATGTGATGCTCGGAGCTGCTGCAGCCGCTTTGGTTCCATGAGGGACGTGGCTGACATGCTAAAGATAAAGCAAAGAGAAGAGTCTGGGCTACAAATGGCATTATGGAGATACAGATAGGGAACTGCCCTGTCTTCAGACAACTTGACACACGGAATAACGAAATATTTCTTCTTGTTTAAGCCATGTGAGAGCAATTTTCTGGAAGTTGCTGCAGAAAGTCCCCCAACTGATTCACACACCTCCCTCTCAGTGCCCAGGGCTCTCCAGCTGACGGAGCCGCAGAGCAATTTACCTAAAACCAGGTGTTGGAAATTTTTTAGGTTGTTTCTAATTTTCATTATTTTCAATAGTGCTGCAAAGGGCAACAGTATTTTTTAAAAAAGATATATTTTGGCATATTTCCAACGGTCATTTTCCCAGAAGTGAAATTACGATATTATAAGTATACGTTTACATTTCTAAGATTTTGACAGCATTTCCTCATTGCTTTCCAAAAGAATTGTTTGAATTCACTGTTCACTAGGAAGTTTGCGAGAATTCTCGGAGTTATATTCTCTTCCTGACTCAATAGATGAGAAGCAGCGTCCTCACATCTCAATGTGCATTTCTTTGTTGGCCGGTGTGTCCGAACATGCCCCAGGTATTTGTTTACGAGTTGCCAGCCGCGTTTTGTCCGGGACCAGCGGCGCCTGCGCACTCAGACAGGCACGGCTTGCTGGAGCAAAGGGCTTTGCCCGTCTCTGTTGGCGTCCTGGCCCTGGCCTACGTATCAGGACTCTACGTTTTCCTCAATTTCTTGCATAAGAAAAGTACCTCTTGTGGGGGAGCGGGGGCAGGGGCGCGGGTGTAATTAAAAATCTTTTTTTCTTTTTTCCAGTTTGCAGTTGATAGTTTATTTTGGTTTGATTTTCGTTTTGTGTTGTTCGGAAACTTAAACATTTTATGATGTCCTTTACCTGTGCAACGGATCTCGAGCGCTTTGCCATCTCGTAAAGCTGACCCCTAACTCCTGCCTCCTCCCCTCTAGGCCCTTGGCCGCCGGCGGCCGGCCTTCCGTTTCGGTGACGTTCCTGCAGCGGCGGCGGCTTCCTCCGAGGGGCTACCTGTGGGTCTCTGCTGTTGCCGGTGGCTTGTTTTACTGGTAGCACGTCCTCGAGGTTCGCCCACGGCGCAGGCTGTGGGAGCCCTGCCGTCTTTTTTAAGGCTGCGTAGCATTCCCCTGCGTGCGCACGCCCCACCTTC
>PVJD01017130.1:0-18542 GCA_004026545.1 Mormoops blainvillei
CACGACATGGCATGGCAGATAATGGCTGGGAAGCTTTTGCAGCTCCATGCCTGTGACTCAGCTGTCCAGTAACCAATTCAGCCCTGTTTACCTGGGACTGTCCTGATTTTAGCACTGAAAATCCCTTGTCCTGGAAATCCTCTACAGTCCCAGGAAAACTGGGATGGTTGATCACCCTCCTCAGAGCGATCTGAGGCCATCAGGGGAAGGGAAATCCCAAAGGGGTCCTGAAAGCATAGCATGCTTTTAGCCACCCCTTTAGGTCCACCTTTACAATGCCTGTGTCTCCGTGTCCCCATCTTCGTAGGTGGCGAGGACCAAGAGCAAGTCATTTAATTTCTCTTAGCCTTTGTTGATATATCTATGATGTGGAGATAATGAGAACCAGCTACATAATTTGTGGGGCTCAGTATACAATTAAAATGCGGGGTCTCTTGTTAAAAAATTATTACAAATTTCAGATGGCAGCCAAAGAGCACAGAGTGCTTTTGGATGGGGGGTTTTCTGCAACTCTGCCCGTCCCAAGCTCATGAAGCTGGACTTGGAGGTAAATGATAACACCTGTCATTCAGAGCTGCAGGGGTTCAATGGCCCAAAGCATCGAGAGCACTAAGTGTGGCGCCTGGCTCGGGGGTCATGAAGGGGCAGTTGTGACTGTTTCTGAGCTCTGGCTTGGCTCCCCCGGCTTGCTCAACCTCTCCCACAACAGACACCTGAACTCTTACCTTGACAGTAACCTGAATTGGGTGATCTTTTGTAAGTTACTTCAGCTTCTCCAGGCTCAGATTTTTTTTTTTCCCTTCTATAAAACACAGGGATTGCAAGAACTCTCTAAAGAGTTTACCAGCTCTAAATCTGTTTCAGCCAACTTCGTGACATTTATACATGAGCAAGGTCTGAATGTTTCTTTGAAAGCAGTTTCTCCTTCCCTTGGTTTGCTGAGATTCTATTTGGCCTTCAAGTTCCAGTCATATCAGAGTCCCCCCCCCCCCAAAACCTGGATATAGAAATCAGGGTTCTTGGATTATTTCTAAAGTCCCTTTGATGCAAAGGTCAACCCATTTTTCATGTGCGCCTTCTGAGGGTTGGGATGGCTGAATGCCCTGCTTGGGGCCAGGTATTGAGATGGAGGAGAGTAAGAATCAAACCCATGCCCTTCACAGTATTCCACTGTTTATTTTCTGGCTAAGAAAACACCAGTAGTTCCCTCTATAAGTGTTCTTTACAATTATTCTTTCTCTGAAAAATTTCTCATAAAAATAAAGAGGAAGCATAAAAGCAAAAACAAAAAAAGGAACTTTAATTTGGGCTCATTAGATTATTTTTTTCTTCAAATAAGTCTCCATTTTTCTCAAACCCTGGATACCTGACCCAAGTTTGGTTTTATGATTTCTCTAGTAGTTTCTACTTAGTAAGGATGAGGGTTTCCTATCTTTGCATTTGAGTGTGGGAATCCCAGACCCCTTCTTCTCACATTTCTATACTCTAGGGTACATAAACAGATGTTCCTTTAAAGGCATAGCTTCTTAATCTTTTGTTTCTCTATATTTCAACTGGTCTTTTGGGGATATCTAATCCTGTCCTTAAACGAAAATGTTGGAAAGAGGGAAAGAATGTTCTCAGCCGTTGCCTGGGTCTGGTTCATGAGAACTCCCACTAGGCCTCTCCGTGGGGCATCTGGTCATGTGCCTAGTTGGAAATTTTCAAGCTTTTTCCAAGAGTGAGTTAGAGGGGGGAAAAAAAAGTCTCTCTCTGTCCCTGGAAATCCCATTGCTTCCTAAAATCATGCCCACATCATCTGCACTGGTCCTTTCACTGAGGGAGCCCTGGCTGGACAATTTCGCTCACTTTTTTGAGTAATTTATTTTTTAATTTAAGGTTGTACTTTTCACGGGAACTGCCTCTGGGCCAGCCAAAACATGTACTGTCTTAGTGTGAGTAAAGACTATAATTTTATGCTCTTCTCTTAGTTTAATCTGAACTTCTACTGTGGTGGCACTAAACTGACAGATGCTTCAGAGTCACCTGGAAAGGGCTTCTTGCCCCACCCTCGGCATTCACTGAGATTTAGGACAACATGCCATTTTCTCCAGTTTCAAATAGCTTAGAAAGGAAGTCCAAGGTTCTAATTTTAAGGAACTATGATTTGCCAACCAGTTTGAGTCAGCCTGCAAACGAGGTTTGTAAAGTAGGAGCAGTTTCCAGTGGGCACTTTCTTCCTTTCTCATAGGGCTGTGTAATAATCTCCCTTCTGGAAGGAAGTCGTGTAAATCTGGGGCTGCTATGAATTTTCAACTGGAATCATGCCAACACGAGAGCTGAAAAGCTTGGAGTGAGATGCGGGGGTGGTGTGGCCTTTACAAAAACAAAACTAGCAGGTCTTACACTTAAAAAAAAAATCCCAGTTTAGCATCTAGGTTTATACCATTTTCAGAAATGGATACTTTCTGCTTCCTGCTCACTATCCTGACACAGGGACGCTTTCTGGTTGTAGGGGCTGTAGCGTTGTATGGGGTCTAGTTGCAGCTGTGCAGATAGATGTAGCATTCCCTAGAGGGACTAAGGAAACTAGTGGGCATAGTCCAGTGTGTAGAGAAGGCAGTGATGAAAATGGGTGTATCCACAGGAACTGTGTCACAGGGCCCCTCACATGAGGGTGTGTAAGCACTAATAAGTGCAAATGGTCATAATTTTCGTGAACAGAAAATGGGAACAAAAATTTAAGTTCTAGAAAAACATTCTGGGCCAGAAATCCTTGAGGGCTAAGAATGTTGTCAAGTCAAACTGGATTGTTTATGTGGCAGGATGTCGGATGTCCTCAGCCCTCTCATTTTAGAGATCAGGAAATGGGCGCACAGAAAGGTTAAGTGTGTTGCCTGAGATCGCAAAAGGGAAGACTCTCTGTGTAAACAGGCTGATTTACACAGAACTTCTCCCCTGAAGTTCAGCTGAGACTGGAAGTGGCTGACGATGGTGGTTTTTTTCTTTAAAAGTGAATCCGTTGTGCAGTTACTGGCCCTTGGTTAACAAGCAGGCCTCTCCCTAGCTGCCCGTCATCTCTGTCTTATGTAGGAGGGATTATATAATAGTTTCACAAGTGAGCAGAAAAGACAGTGGAAGTGGACTAGCCCTGATAACCAGACACCAAAACAAATATGCCTTGATAGTCCAGATTTTGGTCATTTGGGTCTACCAAGAGAAGACGTTATATGGCTGGTGAAGTGGAATGGAATATTATTTTTGGATGGAATTGTACATATTCCACAATGATAAACTAATGTGCCCACTTTTCCTATTGGTTATGATCCTCTCTTTTGGTTAGTTGGGAAATTTAATGGAATAAAATCATTAAAATATCATGCTTTACAATACAATTGTATAGTACTTAACAGTTCAATGAGAACACATCAGCTTACATGTTCCAAACGTCTGTTTCATAAGGTATATGTTTTCACTTTATAGGTAAATTAAAAGCATAGGGAAGAATAACTTGCTCAATAGTATATGACTAAGTGGCAGATGTGGGGCTGACCCCAGGGCTTCTTATTCTAATTCAAAATTCTTTTCCACCATATCAAAATTTAATTTTTTCAGGTTACGAGAAATTCTTTTCAAGGACCCAGATAAAATCAGATGACCTCTGGGCAGGTTAGTTGCTTCTACCATCAATGCCTACACATGTTACCTTGCAGAATGAAACAAGAGTAATGGGGAAGATTAGGACTAAGTAAAGTTATATTAGAAGCAGGTGATACGTCATGCCTTATTACACATAAAATAAAAATAGTGGAAATAATGTCTCTTCTGATTGCATTAACAATGTTGGGGAGAGGAACTATGTACTGAATGTTCTTTTGTCTCTACCTGTTGCTCTGGATGACTTTGCTCCCCTCTGTACTGCGTACCAACCCGAAATGTTGTGAGGCCGAAGAGTGAGGATTGACAGCCCGTATTTTAATTTCTCTGAGATCTTCCTAAATTCAGCCTTAGAAAATATTTTGAAAATGCATCACACTTTCCCACCCAATAAGGAAAAAGTTAAAGGAGTTAGACCTTTTGAGGGAAGAGATACATTCTATTTGTATACCAGAAGGTGAAACAAAGCATTTAGCTCTACTCTCCACGGTAGAACAAAGTCTGAATGCTGACAATTTGGTCTGATAAATCCTTTTTAAGATATAGGGAATCAAAAAAAAACAAACAAATACCAAAAAACAAAAAGCCCAGGGAAATACCCAATTGTACTTTCACAATGTCAGAACATATTATATAACCTACTTCTGTTATTTGCTGAACAAGCACTGATGTGGCGGTGGGCGGGTGGCGGTGGTTGATGGTTGAAAATACATTGCTACAAGTCTCAATCCACTAGCAAGTGAAAGAAGCAGGAATAAATTTTAAAGGAAAAACAGAAATGGCTGCCAAAAAGTTGACCTTCGATTCTAATGTCACAAAAATGCCCCTACGAAAGGTCTGGCCTTGCTGTCTCCAGAAGCATGAGTATTTGCCTGGAAAGAGGCTGTTCTCAGATCTTTGCTCCACCCTCCATCTGACTATCTCTGAATCTCTCCCAAAAGAGAGAAGCAGGTTAGCTGCCAGATGTCACACCAGGGCAGCAGCACGGCCTATCCAAATTGGACACTGGCTCACCAGGCCAGAAGATGAGATGGGGCTCAGTGAAGCCATCTGTTCCATCATCCCACCCTTCTGTCCAGTAGATGGAAGCCTACCCTGTTGTGGGCAGCTGACAGGGAAGTAATATGCTGTACCTTCCTTCAAGCCACTCGTTCCTTGGGGTGGCAATTCCAGCTTCCTAGAAGGTATGCTCACTTTTGAAGTCGGGTCCCTCAGGTCACTTCCTCCTTCAGTGCAGTGGCTTACTGTTTCCTAATGATATCGGGCATTGGGGGCTGGCATCACCCACCCCCGGACCTCTGACCAATGCTCAGACCGTGACGACCACTTGTGCTCCATGACCTCCCACCTTGTGCTGCTGATTAGAGGAGGTCTGCAGCCTACCACCCACCCCGGAGAACGAACTTGTCTTCAGATGTACACCTCTCTTTTCAAATGTCTCCTTCACGGCCATGCTGGGCCTTTCACATGTATCCTCGCAGACGACCCTCAGAGGCCATCCTCAGGATGGTCCTTCAGGGTAGGTTTGGCCACTGCTTTTGCAGTTGAGGAAATGAAGCCTCAGCTCTGTTGTGAATGAAAAAGTTGCAGTTCAGTGTCTTGCTGATTCTGAGGTCATACAGCTGCCCAAGAAGGGCAGAGGCCCAGGGAGGGGGAAGGGTTCTTTCCTGAAGGTTCCATCCTCTCCCGACCTGCCTCTTTATTATTATTATTATTATTATTATTATTATTTTTGTCTCCCTGTAGCCAAACGAACGTAGCTCCATGTGAAACTCACAAAACATACTCAGGGCCCTGCTGGTATGGAACAGACAGAGAAACCCGTGTCCTGAGAGCCGCGAAAGCGTGGTAGTTCACAATCTTTAGACCTCTTGGTTTTTGGGAAACACTTGGTCCTTCTTCTTCCATTCTGGGTGGAGAAAAGGCAGCCTGCTCCTCTTCTCCTAGACTGTCCTGGACAATGGCCCTGGGTGCAGTGCTAGACTTCAGAGTAGACCTGCCATTCCCAGGCAGTACTGCGGCCCTGGGCAGGGGAGAAGTTGGGGCGGCTCCCGCTGATCCCACAGGGGCAGAGCCTGTCTCCAGTCCGTCACCGTGCCAGCCCAGGTTCGCCACTGACCACACTGCTGACGCTTTCTTCTCTGTGGGACCGAGGATGTGGGTGCGCATGGGTGGAGTGCAGGGGGAGTCCTGGGACCCTCCTTTGAACTCCTACTGTCCTTGTGCCCACTTCTATCACAGCATTGTACCTGAGTCACGACTTCTTCAGTCGCTTTCTCCCACTGGACTGTGAGCTCCTTGAGAATAGGACCTGTATCTTTTCATTTCCATCGCAGCAGGCAGCATAGTCTGATAGCTCATGCTTACTGTCCATCAACAAGTGTTGGATGAATGGAAGGAGAACTGCGGCTGCCTTGTGCGGCGAGCCTTCCTTGCTGCTGAGGCCACAGACCGCTCTAGTCCAGCAGATGTTGGGACCCTGCTCCTCCCTGCTCGTGAATCATCCTCTCCCCAATGTGTGCTGGCCCTTCTCCCTCTGACCTGTCCCCATTTAGGGGCTGAGCTCACAGAACAGAGGTAAGGAAGTCAGCAGGCAGACCCCAGTGAAAGAGCACTGTGAGTAGATTAGGGCTGGGAGTGAATGGTTTGAATTATGTATAGTTTTCCAGTGTTTGAAGGGGGACCGCGTGAGTGACACGCAGCTGTTTCCACTTAAAATTGATTGGCAAGTATCATTATAAATGAACTCAGAGTTTAAAACAAAACTCCATGGAAATGAATCATTCTAAATCATTCTAAACTGGTCAAAGAATTTTCTCCAGCTGAACACCCAAACGATCTCTTTTAGTTCTGATTTTCCGCCCATACAGCCCTTCTGGACACTGCAGTTCCTCACATCACAGAGAGGAGACGTATCCTAATTCTTTCCTCCTGGCTGCTGGCCACAAATTGTAACTGGCCCCCAGCAAATGCTCCGGCGTTGTCGGCAAAGATGGAAGAAAAAAATGCAGCCTGAGACAAAGGTAGCCAAACTTGTCTCACCCACTTTTGGGGCAAGAGCCACACTCTTGCAGATTAATCTTAGATTAGCCCTTGGGACTCTCAGAATTGGTTGATCACAGTACTCTACAGTGAGTAGCTGATAAGCCAGTGGGCAGTGCTGTTTGTACTAGCCCTTCAGCCCTGGGGAACTTAAACATAAAATACTGTCTGACTTTCAAAATGTTCTCATTAGAGAATTAAGAGTCTAATTCACAGAAACAAATAACCTCAGTGTGTGATACTCAAGGAAATTTCAGAGAGTGCTGTGGTTATTAATGGTCAGTCTTAGTAGAAAGCCTGATTAGAGGAGGCAAATCAAATAAAGAAAATCAAT
This sequence comes from Mormoops blainvillei, assembly GCA_004026545.1. Taxonomy (NCBI): domain Eukaryota; kingdom Metazoa; phylum Chordata; class Mammalia; order Chiroptera; family Mormoopidae; genus Mormoops; species Mormoops blainvillei. Next base: position 7,013 of record PVJD01017130.1, read on the forward strand.
TTCTGAGAATAAATTAAATTTAAAACATGTCAGCTATAGGCCCCAGCAAAGGTGAATTATAGTACATCTTCTGGCCATCTAATTAATGGAAGTCACATTTTATTCCTATTATACTGGGCCCAGATCACCAAGCTCCGATCTTTCTAAGATTAGATCTTTGTAAAGATATTGTTGGCTCATCCTGACAGGGCTGATGGTTGGTGACGGCCCCTGGCAGCAACATGCCCCATCTGGGGAGAGTCTGTTCCGCTCAGCTCTATAAAGTGTTCTTTGTGTTTCTGGAGGTGACGTACTGTTACAGGGCACGACAAGACAAAACTCAGTGGCCCGCATCTCTGTCCTCTGCTGCCTGGTACACAAAGTAAATGCCATAGCTGGCCTGTGCCACTTAGTCACTTCCCTGCCTTGTTTTGTTTAAAACCACGTATTAGGATCTTGATCCAGGAATTATAAGATAATAAAGACTCAGGGGATTGCTTGTTCTTGGTCAAGGAGACTCAATGACACTTATTGTCTGTACCAATTATAGGCTTTTATATTACCTTCTTTAATTGGAAGAATTCCTACTTGAGCAGAATTAAAAATAAACCCTATGTTTGAGGCTCCCGTGAGCACTGGTACAGCGAACACAGCCCTGAGGCCCCGTGTTACGGAGGGCACTTGGGAGGATAGGGTCTTGGGTCCGGGTGGGGAGAAAAAGCCCCCGAATGGCAGCCAGGAAGGGGCTTTGGCGGGTGAGAACGGGTCAGAAGGCAGGGAGGGAAGATGGTGACGCCTAGACCCTTTGCCCAAAGTTGCAACAAGAGGGTTCTGTGATTTATATCAGAGTTTCTGAATAGATGGGTTGGATTATACACGCCTGAGACAGCTAGAATGGAGGGACACCGGGGATGGGAGTTGGTTGGTTTGAAGGTAAGATATGAGGAGGAAATGATGCTTTGTTGAAATTGCACAGGTGAACACGTTCCCTTTGTTTTTAGATGTTGGAAACTACTTGCCCCTCAGAAGACCACAAATATGGCTACACGGGCAAAAGGGATGGCCAGCTTTATTTCACCTTATGTATGAATCTGCCCAACACATACAGTGCGCAATTACCGCATGTCATGGAGTTTGCTAGCCTGTGGGAATATAACCATAATTATGGCACAGTCCTTGCCCTCCAACTTGCTGCCATTCTAGTGGGAGAGAGAGAAAGTAAACAGGCAACTTCAGTACCTTGTGCTCAGGAGTCTGAGAGGGGCTAAATAGGAATCTCTGGGAATTTACAGGACTGTCATTCAAATGTTACCAAACTCGGTGGCAAACTCATTACCAAACCTCTCCTCTTCTGGGAAGCACATCATGGTGCTTCCCAGAAGAGCTGGTATGCAACCAAGCGCCAAGCAGGCCATATTCCATGCAGTGAATTGTCTCGGAGCCATACCTTTAAGACTGTATTGACATCGATACCGCAATGATATTAAGAAAATACCGGCTTGACTCCCTACCAGACATATAAATATGAAGTAATGTACCCTGAACACCTGGGAAATCCCTAACTGTCTGACTTGGACCAAAAAATAAGACAGTGGGTAACATTAGCCTTCTTGGAGTCAGCAGCATGTGATGGACAGACCAGGAAAGAAGGATGGTATTGACAATATATTTTTTAAAAGGTTTCATTTATTTCTTTTTAGAGAGAGGAGAAGGGAGGGAGAAAGAGAGGGAGAGGAACATTGACGGGAGAGAGAAACATCGATCAGTTGCCTCTCACACGCCCCCGGCCAGGGACCTGGCCCCTGGTGCAGGCAGGTGCCGTGACCGGTCATCAATCTGGTGAGCCACTTCGGTTTGTAGGACAACGCCCAGCCCCCTGAGCCACACCAGCCAGGGCTGGTATTGACAATAATTAAAAGCACATTCATAGTAAGTACTTAAAGCATTTTATCAGTGTTACTGCATCCATTTTCCCAACAACCCTAAGAGGAAGGAGCAGTCCTCATTGCCACCTCATAGACTGGCAAACTAAGGCCCAGAGAGGTCAAGCAGCTGGGACAGGCACAGCATCATACAAACACTACGTGCTGGGTGCAGAATTCAATCTTAGTTCTGATCCCACAGTTGTTGTGAGGACTAAATAAATTAATATCAATACTTGCAAAGTGCTAGGAACAGGGTCCGAAATGCCGCCAGTAGCTGATAAGCATTTGCCGGTATTACGAACACAGATAAATCTCTCCCACAGATCTCTCTCAAGATAAATGATCTTCCCTCAAACAGCCAGCCTAATGCAGACCCCTCCATGATTAAAGGCACTAATTACCTGGCTCTAAAGGGGAAAACGAGTGAGGCAAGAGCTTGCCACCTCCTTCCATCTGGCCAGGCAGCGAGCTCTCAGGGCAATGAGAGTGTGGTGCGGGTGGGCACGGCTAGGCGGCCCCCTGCAGAGCCAGGCTCCTGAAGCCCAGTGGGCTGCCCCAGAGCCCCTGGCTGGGACAGCTCTCAGCTGACTTGCCCATTGCTTTTCCATACGACCGGATGTCTCAGTGGTACCAAGATTAAAAGACTTCCCTTAGTCTAAATCCTCCTGATTCCCATACCAGCAGGAGGGTGTATGAGAATTTTTTTTGGGGGGTGGTGACAGAAGAGATTTGGTGAACCACACTTCCTGCTAGTTTCCACCCCCCTCCCCCAAGATGTAGACACTGGGCACTGGGGGAAGCAGACATCTATTTTCTTCCCTTTTTTTTTTTTAAAGAAAAAGCAGTGTCTATAAAATTTATTATTTATTTCTAGAGCTTTGAAATGTTCTGTGTTTCATTTTCTACCTTCTCTACCCATCCTAATAGTATTTCTAGAAGACTGTTACAAGCCACCACCAATAGGGCTGGATGTTGATACATAGATGTCTTTTTCTATTTACTTGTTCTCAGTCTAATTTCAAAAACTACACCCAAGGTTGTTTCACCATTGGCTAATAAATGTTCCTAAATGCATCTCACCCTTCCTTCAACGAATCAAGACTGGGATATTTCAAAGGGAAGATGAGAAATAAACTAAAACTATATGAGAAAGAAGCTATCATTACTGTGATCTTTAAAATGAGAATGATAAGCAGCCATTTTTACGTTACTTCTTTGAGTAACTCAAAATAACATTCAGTTAACTGCTGCCGCGAAGTAAATATGAGAGAAATGTTATTAGGTGTATTTTTCTCACGAGGAAATAAACATGGAGGAAAAAAAGTACCTTGCTTGTTCAGAATATACAACACGGTCAAGCACAACTTGTAAATACTTACAGACCTCACAACTAGCCAGTAGCTGCAACAGTCAAACATCCAGAAGCATGCATTCAACCAAATAGAACAAAATGACCCAAGGGTCATAAATGGCGGTCCCTAATGGGGTAAGAGCTCAGGACTCGCCAGAGTGCCCATCACTTCTCCCTCACCTGGGGAGGGGTCTTGGTTGCAATTCCTGGTCTCTATCCCGTCTTCAAGAGTTATTTCTGCTGCCTGCCTGAAGACAGGGTATAAGGTCCCTTGTCTACACAAATGTAGTGGTTTCTGGGATTCTTGAGACAGACGTGTGGGACAGAGTCAGGTCAAAGGGAGTTAGAGACCAGAGATACTGACCTAAATCTTGGGAGAGAGGGCCTTGAGTTTGGCCTTGCTAGAGGGAGACTGGTGAGGCGGAGAAGGAAGTGGAGAGGAGGCCAAGAAAGTGTAGATGTGACCTGGCTAAATAAGTGATTCGGTAGGGTAAGGCTGGGTTTGAGTTGTCTTCTGATTTCACATATCACTGGCTCTGGGTCCCTGGGAAGGTCTCTTATCTCGATGCTGATTTCTTATAAAAAATAACTTTGATTTCTTTCGATAACTAAACTACACTAAAACACATACATACACTGTGTGAAGATAATGGAAATTGCCACAAATTTAATCTCTTGAGGTGGCACCTCGTGATATCAAAGCTCACTCATAGCAGACCCAATCAATGACTGAGCGTGCAGAATGCTTGTCTCTAGCACCAGAATTGATGGAGAAAGCCTTTTAATAGCAGTTTGAGAATGAACGCAAAAGAGAGACTCTGGTCCCCAAGGAGGACCCTGGGCAGCTCAGAGGGGAGGCTCCTTGGTTCTCTAGTTAGGTGTCCTGCAGTTTCCTTGTTGACCTGGGCAAAACCACCTTGGCTCTTGCTTCATATTTCATATCTACAAACAGTAGTTAATGAATGAATCCTACCTTCATGGTGTGGGTAGGTGAATTAGTTAATGTTTGTCAAGTGCTTTGAGGATCAGAGCTCTACCTGCTGTAAATGCTTTTTCCTGCTGTTCCTGAGCAGTCAACTGCCTTAGAAAACGAGGCCACCGCACAGGGTGGTGGCTGCTCTCCATCTGACAGGATAAAATCTTCCCCATGTTTTCATCTGTCAGAAGAAAGGGATTTGTTTAAATAGTAGGCAGTGTTTTTCTGGAAACAGCTTCTGTGAATTAGTAAAGAAGCCGCACACTCCCATTGTATTATCATTTGTCTTTTCCCCCAGTTGACATTTGCAGTCTGTGCAAGTCACAAATTCCTAAAAGATAGATGTACTGGGGGGAAGCTAAGTGGCAATGGTGATAAGCCACTAAGAATTTCTGCTGAAATAGAAATTTAATATCTTGCAAGAAACATCTGCAAGATTATCAGGGTAAAATGGTAGGGAGAGGGGAGGCCTTTCCATGTCGCCTTTCTCTTTTTCTGACTCTAAAATGGGTTGATAGCCCTTGGCTGGCCCTTTGTTTCTCTGGCACATCGTATGAGCTGGTGCTACCACCCGTGTCTCTTGTTTCAAGATCTTTGTAACATACAAACACCTGTTGTTTGCTCAAAGGAGGTCCATTTAGTTCTCTGCCACCTGGATGGGATGACAGTTCTTACCACCCCCTGAAGTTATTTTGCTTGTTTGTTCATACTGTGTCTGCACTGCACTGTGAGCTCCATGAGGGCAGGTCCCTTGTTTATCTTATTCGCTATATTACCCTTAGAGCCCGGGACTGGCCTGATGCATGGTTGCGGCTTAATAAATGTTGCTTAAATAAATTCCTCCTATCCTCTATACATTACCACTCCAATGACAACACACTCCTATTTAGAAGAGGAAGTGTCTGTATCTGAAGATGCTTGTGGGTTGAATCTTATTCCCCTAAAAGATACACACACACACACACACACAGATATATATGTATATGTGTGTATGTGTGTGTGTGTATATATATATATATATATATTTTTTTTTCAAGTTCTAACTCCTGGAACTTGTGAAGGTGAGCTTATTTGGAAATAAGGTCTCTGTAGATGTAATCAAGTTAAGAAGGAGTCATACTGAATTAGGGTGGGCCCTAATTTCAATGACTGACGCCTTCAGAAGAAGAAGGAGAGTTGTACATGGAGACGCATACACACAGGGGAGAAGGCGGTGGGAAGCTGGAGGCAGAGGCTGAAATGAGGGACCTCCAACCCAGAATGCCAACGACTGCCTCACGGCACCCGCCAGGAACTAGAAGAGGCAGCGAAGGGCTCTTCCCGAGCCTCTGGAGGGAAAATGGCCCTGTTGATGCCTGATTCCAATGATCTGTACTTCAGAACTCTGAAGGAATAAATTTCTGTTGTTTGAAACCACCTAGTTTGTAGTACTTTGTTAAAACAAAGGGAATGAGTACATGAAGGTTATTACAGGTCAGTAAGAAACCTTTGGGGGAATGAGATGGGGAACCTTCTCACTGTTGCTTGGAAGCCTCCAGAGCAGAGCAAGGTAGTACGTCTTTACTTATTGCAGATTTGTTACAGCGGTGACAGATGTGGATAGGAAGGGACGGAAGCATGCGAGTTTACTGAGGACTTCCCTTTGTGCAGAGTCCCTTGATCCACCTGGAGTCCTTCATATTCCCAGGGACACTTCCCCCAGGTTCCTTTACTTGGCAGAGTCACCGTCACAGGTCTTGCCAGTTGTCTATTTATTGGCTGCCCTTCGTTTCGGAGCGTCGAGTTCTTACTTTGTGTGGTTGTTATTCTCTGCGTCCAGTGAGACCAAGGGCTCTGCTTTGGGCACTGTGGTCTATTTGTCAATTATGCTTGAGGACAATTCTCCTCACAGTCCCTATAATCACGAAGGACCAAAGAGTCAGCTAAATATACCACATCTATTGCTCTGAAGTTTATTCCTTCTTGTGAGTAGTTAAAAAAAATTGAATTCCAATGTTTCTGAAACATTAGTGTTTTTTGGCCCTGACGTTTAGCTCCTTGGGCAGACTATGCCCTCTGGAGCGGCAGTCTCAGACTTCTTTGGGTGACAGGTCCCGTGAGGGTCCTGATGAGGTCGTGCAGCCTTTCCCCGGAGAGGTGAACATACACACAACACCTGGATGATCCCTTTAGGCCCTGGATCCCAAGTCAGGAACCTCAGCTCTGCCCTTGCTAGAGCCTCCCCTACATCTGAGCGTGTCAGAAGGGGAAGCTGCTGGACCCTTCCACTGACTTCTCGTGTCAGAAGAGGAGGGGCTGTGATGGCGTCTCAGCCTCTGGCTTTTGGGAAGACAGTGGAGAGGCCTGACCTTCCAGGTGATCTCATCTGACTCTTTTTCCTTTGTTTACCTGGTTCGTGTAAAAACTCCTGCTCTCCTGGGAGAGGGCTGAGATGGGGGCAGGGGAATAGCACTGGCCTTCCCTGAAGATCTTCTGAACAAGTGGGAGCACCATGGGGTCACTGTACCACTCCCTGGTAGGAGGTGAGCCTGGTCTGACTCTCCACTCCCACGGCCTCCTTAGGTCCCCAAAACTCCAACGACACAGTCCAGTGGGAAAACACCCTGCAGCCAGGCCAACCTGAGCTTTACTTGCATTTAGGACCTCCCTCTTACCAGTGTGTGACCCTCATCGGGAGAGCTCCTCCGTCCCAGGAAGCAATGCCTGCCTATCAGGGCTGAGCTGGGAGAGCCTGAAAGCAAAGGAACTGGGGCACTGCCCATGTATTGTGGATGCTGAGCAAGTGGTAGTGGATTCTCCATTCATCTGCGTTAAGACTCTCATGGCAGCCTCTTAAAAGCTGCTTCTCTTTCTGTCGGCTTCATCTTAAAATAATGTCACTTGCATCATCTTAAAACCTTCTCTAGAAAATATGCAAAAATTCCCCAAATCTTTTACCCTGGTTGGACAAATTATGAATGAGCTGCTGTTTTTTTGTTTTTTTTGTTTTTGTTTTTTAAAGTGCTGCTGTCCCTCCTCACTGACCAGAAAAAAAGAGAATTAAAAACAAGCCCGCAGCTCCTCTTTTTCGTGGGGTGAGGACAGGTCCCTGACCGTTCCACACTGGCCCGTGTTGAATTTGCCCTCACTGCCTGTGTGACCACATTGCTTAACTTCCCTCAACCCCAGATGTTTTTCACTTGTAAAATACCATTTGTGCAAAAATTGAATGAGAAAATTTATGTAAAATACCTAGCACAGTGCTTAAGTAATAAGAGCTTTGAGTCCCCTGAAGTGCCTGAAATATGAGCCTTGTTAAGTCTCTCATTTCCTCACCCTTCATAAACCAAGACCTTGCCATTGGCCTCAGTCTACCTTCAGATTGCGTTTTACTCTGGCAGGGTTAGCTTGTTTGTCCTTTTTGTGTCTCCTCTGTCCTTGACTGCAGGCCCCCGAGGCGAGGGCCCTGACTTTACATGCTACCTGTGCAAGTTGGGGTAGAAGGCTTCCTTAACTTCACTGAGGGTGAGGGTGAGGGTGCTGCGGTCAGGAGCAGCTGAGGTCAGCAGACACTCCGGAAGGCCATGGCCCGTGATGGCCTATCTATTGGTGCCTCCCGAGGAGCTGTTCAAAGTGAACACTGCAGAACTGGTCTCTGCCTATAGGAGTGATTTGCAACCTTTCTCATCTATGGCACACATAAAGTAGTTACCAAAATTCTGCGGCACACCAAAAAATATTTTTGCACTTTGACAAAAACATGGTAAAATTTTGATTCATTCACACTGGGCGGCTGTGGTTTTGTTGGCTGTTGTCATTTTTTTATTTGACAATCTAAGGGAAAAGAGGTTTGCACCCCTGACTGTCAGGTATTGCAGGATTTAAAAATTCTGGCAATATCCTTGTTGCAAATCTCTAGCCTATAGCCTCAGCTCAGAGAAAACACCAGAGGGGTGTGTCAACCATCACTTGTGCATGTTTTTAGGCATCATAATATGGTATTGTTTTAGGAAGGATAAATGTTTTCTTTTCTTTTTTAAAATTAATTTTTAGTTATTGATTTTCATGTGGGAGGGAGAAAAAGAAAGAGAGAGCGAGAGAGAGAGACATAGATTTTTGTTGTTCCACTTAGTTATGCATTCATGGGTTGATTCTTGTATGTGACTTGACCAGGGATCGAACCCTCAACCTTTGCATACTTGAACAACATTCTAACCAACTGAGCTACCCCAATAGACAAGTCTGTTTTCTTATGGTTGAACCTGTGATACCACTTGACATTGGTTTTTTGCTTTTCATGCTTGCACCTGCTCTGTGAGTGCTTTATGTTTTTGGTTGCATGAAAAATTCAGTAAAAGTTGTTACAAAAATGGAAAGAAAAATATACAAATCTTGAATGTGCAGTGAAAGTAGGTTTTGACTATCTTTGGACCCAATTATTGGAGAAATGAGGACTTTGTTTTTTTATTTTTATTATTAATATATTTATTTATTTTTAATTCTCACCTGAGGACATTTTTTTCCTTTCATTGTTTTATTTAGAGAGGGAGGAAGGGAGAGAGGACAGGAGAGAGAGCAACATCAATGTGACAGAGAAATGCCCGTTGATTGCCTCCCGCACGTGCCAGCCCAGGTGAGGGGGTGGGCACCCAGACCAGGGTTTGTACACATAACTTAGGCATGTGCACTGCCTGGGAACTGAACTGCAACTCTTCAGCTATGGGACAACACTCTAACCAACTGAACCATAACTGCCAAGGAGAGAAATGAATACTTTGAAAGGGATGGGGAAAGAGCGAGAAGAAATTCCTCCCTATGCCCATTTCCCCCTCTATGAGCACTTGCTGGGTGTCCCTTGTTCCCAAATACCCATGTAGGTTTCATTCCACAGGCAGCCTCTAGTTCTGGTAGGCATTTCTGAAGCTACCTTGTATTGTTAACACCTGAACAAGGATATATTTTCTGGCAAGTGAAAGAACTGCTTGTGGACAAAGCAAGGATCCTCTCTCTAGACACCATTGGAGACAATTACTCCACTGAGTTGTGCTAACAAACCTCGACTGGGTCCTCAGCCCTGCCAGACAACCCTGTTGTGTGTGCGTGTATTTTTAAAGAAAACTAATTTTTCCTCCCTGTCCTGGCTTGCCTTTCTCTTCCTAGCCTCCTGTTCTACCCTCGCTGTCAGCCAGTGACCTCGCCACAGAGTCCATGAAGAGGATATGGACTACCAAAGTAAAAAGGAATCACATATATAACAGATGACACCAACCTCATCTTCCCACCATCAAACTACCCATTTGCTCCTCTCCCTTCCACATGTTTGCTTTGCCATCTCAAAGGCCAGTCCTCCTCATGGGGTCTGGATCCCATCTCCTGGCACCTTCTCAAGGGACCCTTCTGTATTTGCCTGCATCACTGCTGTCTCCTGCATCTCTGTATCATTTCTATCAGCTACATACACATATGATGTAGTATCTCCCATTTTTAACTCTCCTCCACATGTTGCCCCATTTCTTTGCACCCTTTTAGTGCTCAAACACTCAAGAGCTAACTTATGCTCACTATTTCTGCTTCCTCATTTTCATTTGCTCCTCAGTCTACCCCCAGCTAGCTTTTGCTCCACCACTCCACTGAATTTGCTCTTGTCAAGGTCAACCAATGACCTCTGTGTTTCCAACTCCAAAGAACTCTTCTCTGTGTCACTCAACCCCGTCACAGCGGCCACTCTTCTCCTCACACTGTCCTACCTGAGTTCTCATGACCCTCAACCCTTCTGGCTTCCCCTTTACCCATGGACCTCTCTTTCATAGTTTTCTTCATAGGATCCCACTGCTGTAAAGATAGGGCTTCCTGGAGGGTCTGTCCCGAGGCCTCCTCTCTTCCCCCAAATGCCATCTCTCTAAATGACCTCATCTATAGCTTTAAATAGCATCTACAGTTTAACAAATCATATATATGTACATGCCTAAACTGAATTTGGAGTCCTCTGTTCCCCAACCCAGTCCTCCCTAAATGTAAATGGCACTGCCACCCACATGGTTGCTCAAGTCAGACCTTGGGAGTCAAGGTGGCAGTCCCACATTTGCGCGTGGATAAACAGGGAGGAACAACAGGGGAGCGAGACAGATTACGCAACCCAGAGTTCCAGTGTGGGAAAAGAAAGCCTGAAAACCTCCACCAGTAAAAACCTGTGAGGGTTGCGGCAGTGGCAGAAACTCCCAGCCTCATAGGAGAGTTTGTTGGAGGAGCCCTCAGGGTACTAGAATGTACACAAACCCACCCACCCAGGAACCAGCACCAAAAGGGCCTGACTTGCTTGTGGGTAGCAGGGGAAGTGACTGAGAGCCTCTGAGAGCTGACTAAGCACCATTGTTCCCTCTTGGACCCCTCCCCCCACATACAGCACCACAAAGCAGTAGAGGGGTTGCTCTACCCTGGCAAATACCTAAGGCTCTGCCCCTTACCACGTAACAAAAAAATTTGTTTCTTTTTCTTAGATAAGTCCCTTTAACATTTCATATAATGAGGGCTTGGTGATGATGAACTCCTTTAACTTTACTTTATCTGGGAAGCACTTTATCTGCCCTCCCAATCTAAATGATAGCTTTGCTGGATAGAGTAATCTTTAATGTAGGTCCTTGGCTTTCCTGACTTTGAATACTTCTTTACAGGCCCTTTCTCGTCTGTAAGGTTTCTTTTGAAAAATCAGCTGATAGTCTTATGGGACCTCCAGAGATAAAAAAAAATATGGCCCAAATGAAAGAACAGGTCAAAGCTCCAAAAATAGAACTAAGCGATAAAGAGATAGCCAACCTCTATCGGATGCAGATGCAAAGTTCAAAACACCGGTAATCTGGATGCTCACAGAAATGGTTGAGCATGGTCACAAAATAGAGGAAAACGTGAAGGTTATGAAAAATTAAATAAAGAAAAATACATAGGAAACCAAAAGTGAAGGGAAGAAAACCAGGACTCAAATCAATGACTGGAGCAGAAGGAAGACATAAACATTCAACCAAAACAGAATGAAGAAACAAGAATTCAAAAAAAATGAGAGGCTGAGGAACCTCTGGGACAACTTTAAATGCTCCAACATCTGAATCATAGGGGTACCAGAAGGAGAACAGGAAGAGTAAGAAATTGAAAACTTATTGGAAAAAATAATGAAGAACTTACCCCAATCTGGCAAAGGAAATAGACTTCCAGGAAGACCAGGAAACTCAGAGAGTCCCAAAGAAATTGGACCCAAGGAAGCACACACCAAGGCACATCATCATTACATTATCCAAGATTAAAGATAAGGTGAGAATCTTAAAAGCA
>PVJD01017131.1:0-18536 GCA_004026545.1 Mormoops blainvillei
AGAGAGGAGAGAGGGCAGGAAAGAAAAAGAGAAATTAAAATATTTAGAGGATGTCGATACTGTGAACAGAACCAAATTGTTAAGAATAGCTCTCTGAGTAATTTAATATAATACGATAAAATCGAGCAAGGGATTTCAGGGTGAATACAAAGAAAATTTCCTGACAAAACGTTTCCTGACTTAATAATAGTATAGAACAACCTATTGGAGAAAATAGAATATCCCTTAAGTGCCTGAATCATTTACAATGCTAGGGAGCTACACAACTGAGAACACAGGGGAGAAGTAATCTGGATCAGGAAATTGATGGACGATGTGGTCTCCAAGAGTTGTCCGTTTATAACTCACAGCACTGTCTGTGATTTTGCAGATGATGTAGAAAATATGTAAATTTTGACTCCATTTCCTAGTAACACTTCAAAGTAAAATCAAGTGATAATGAAAAAAATCAGCTAACGATTGGACATTTAATAACTCTTCAGTCTAGAGGTTACTGCTGGCTTTAGTTATATGAATATTTAGTGTCATTTTTTTTTGTTTTTTTTTAATTTTCCTGCCACCACTTTCCCCAGCTCCACCCTCAATCCTTCCCCCATTTGGCTTTGTCAATGGATCCTTTATACATGTTCCTTGATGACTCTTCCCCTTCTTTTCCCCATTATCTCCCCTCTCTCCACCCCTCTGGTTACTGTCAGTTTGTTTTTATTTTAATGTTTCTGGTTAAATTTTGCTTGTTTGTTTTACTGATTAGGTTCCATTTATAGGTGAGAGGTGGAACCTAAGTTTTATAGATTTATATTTATGATAATAATGTATGCCTATTAAAAATGACTTGCTAGTCCCTTCTAGCTCTATGCTTGTAAATTATGGAGCTACTATCAAAAAGTAGTAACTTCTGCCCTGGTTGGTGTGGCTCAGTGGATTGAGTACCAGTATGCAAACCAAAGGGTCGCTGGTTCAATTCCCAGGGCACGTGCCTGGGTTGTGGGCCAGGTCCCCAGTAGGGGCTGCTCGAGAGGCAACCACACATTGGCATTTCTACCCCTGTCTTTCTCTCTCCCTTCCCCTCTCTAAAAATTAAAAAAAAAAAAAAAAAAGAAGTAGTAACTTCTACTTCCAATAATGGTGAACTAGGCAATCTATATTAATGTGGCTCAACTAGAAAATTTAGACAAATGGTTTTTTAAACTACAGCTTAAAGGCATCAGAGAGGTAACAAGATGTATAGAATTATCTGAGGACCAGGAAAGTAAATTCAGTGCTTGGACCTGTTTTTCTCCCTGGGGACTTTAGCTAATTCTGGAGGGGGAAACTGCAGAGAGTTAAACAAAAATTATGCAAACTAAAGCACAGACATACTGGAGTGCATGGGGGCAGGGTAGGGTATGGGGGTGGTCAGAGCCCAAGGAAGATACTCTGAATATAATTACAGAAACTGTCAAATTTCTAAATTTTCAATATCAAAATCTGCCAACAATTTGTAAGTTCCCCACCTCACCTTTAATGTTACTGATACTATTCAAGTGTCTTCCTTCCCAATAAACAGTAATGAAAAGAGAACATATTGGTACCCCATTAGTTCTAGTATTCCAGGAATATTTGTAGTAACTATATGCCTGAGTTTAAATTAATAAATGGGTATTTTTACCATTTATAATCCTAAAAGTCAGTCAATAAAAATTAATTTATAAACAACCAAGGCTGACAATCATTTACTCGGCAAGTTATGTAGTCATAGTAATAAAACCAGTCCTCGAAACCTGAGTAAAATAGTAAGGGCTTCCTGTACATTTTTTCACAATTTTGACAAATTCCACTTCCAAAGTAAAAGAAATTAGGTTTTTACTTGATCCAACTAATTAAAAATAAGGATTTGTTCGGAGAGCTCACTAAATACTCACTATGTACCAGGCAGTGTGTTAATGTCAGGGAAATAGCAACAGTGTTGATTACCATTTTACCCCCACAGATTATTCTAAGCTAAAAATACATGGGAGAATTTATACATTTTTGGTTTTCTGAGAAAATTGCTATAAATAATAAATGATTTAATGCTAACTACTATACAAATAGCATGATTTCTAACAAGCATCTCTGTAGTCAACAATATTAGTAAAAAGTCAGGTAAATTATAAGTAAAAACTTTTTTAGGTAATCAAAAACACTCTGTCTCACCTTAGCACCATATTTGGAGTAGTTCATTTCAGTTAGTGTTACTGGTCGTAATTTGTCAATATCTCCAAATGCTACTCCGGGAACATACAGGGCACAAACAATGTGAACCCATCTATAAGGAGAGAACGTAAGATTTTGCCATTAAACCCTTTTATAAAATGTCGACATGGAAAATAGACATAAAATATATACCATGTCAAATAACTACTGAAAGAGTTCTATGGTCATATTTCAAAATTTCATACATACAACTGAAGAACATGGAACGAGTATGGAATATCTTTTATTTACAGAAAAAGAGACCACAGCAAGCATTGCTTTTCCAGCCTCTTAGTCAAAGCTGAGAGTTTTAACAGCCATAATACCCAGTCACTTAAAATTCACTGCACTTTTCACTTATGTGTTATTCTTAAATATTTGCACAAAACCATTACTCAAATGAAACAAAACATCACTTTCATATGCATGAAAAAGTATTCATGTTCATTATTTTAAGTACTTTGAGAATTAAAGATCCTAATTTAATGCTGTGAAGTTACTCTGTAGTAATTAGGTAAAACAGTTCTTGTTACATTTTTTCTAAAAGCTGTTGGATAATACATATTTTAAAACAATATATGATATGCATCTTGACCTTCCTCCCAGGTTATAACTGATTGCTAGAAAACTGTACAGAACAGTTAAGATAATATAAGAAAGTCATATTTCATTCACACATCTCTTTACTATACAACCTACATACTAAAACTTGTATTCTCCACATAAAATTTTTTTTTTAAGTCTGAATGATGCTGCAACACTAAACAAAGAATGCTCAACATTTCGGTACACAAAAAAAAATAGAAGTTGATTCTAATTCTTGTTTTGTAAGTGCTCTGAACCTTGTTTAATATATTAGGCTCCATTTCTGTTTGCTTATAACCAAACAAAATATGGATCACTGGATTTTGAAATTTAAACAGATCTATATCACTTCTGTAAGAAAGGGTAAAAACGAGATGGTAAATCTCTCTTACCTTGTGAATATATTAACAATATCTGCCTTATCTCAGGTTAAGAGGCTATGATTGCTACATGGTTCTATTTTGTGATGCACTATGAGATTTAAAGAAATAAGTCTAAGAATCATTTTATAAAGGCACTAGGTAAAATAGTTATAAATCTTTAAAAATTATCTTTTTTATTGGAAGAAAATCCAAGGTTTTGAGATTTTTTTCTTGATAGAATGTTTTAATCCAACCTCCCAAATGCATCCTGTGGAGTTCAATATAAAGATACACATCTTCAACAAGCAGCTTTCTCAATTTAATTTGCTCAGTTTTTTCATACTCCACTGGTGTGTTAAGTGCTGCTGTACTCTGCAGGGATTTATCTTTGATAAACCCAACAGCTGGCTGCTTGCTTCATACTGGCCTTCTTAATATGTTTTAGTACAAGTCACACAAAGTACTACAGATTTAAACTGCCATTTCAGTATGATTGGCATACAAGCGTATCATTTTCTCCAACCACTCATGAGAAGATACCAACATTAGTCTTTATTAAAATGCATATTGAAAAGCTGAGACAATGTTGGTCCTTATTAATACCTGTTGTAAATAGCGTTTTGTTCATTTGTTTAGCTGCACATACTTTAGAACTTTGTAATTAAGACAAATCGAGAATTCAAAAAGGAATCATCTTCCTTGTTACTTTACCATCCATTTTGCTTGGAGCTGTGATGACAGATGTTGATTGGGGAAAGGAGCAGAAAACAAGCATCACATAAAACCACCAAAAAACAAAGACTCAGAATTGTTATTCTAGTATAGAAACTATTAATAGATTCTTTTAAGTTCACATATTTTAATAAAGCAAACTATGGAGAAAGATAATTCTCAAAAGACTCATTTCAGAATAGGAACGATATTAATCAATTCAATTTGGTTCTGAAATGCCTTGAATTTATAGTGCTTTTACATCATATAAAACAAATTCACTTCCAGTATGTTATTTTCAGTTTTTCATTTATTCATTCAATAATCACTTACTAAGTAGCTACTAGGCCCAGGGTACCACACAGGCAGTTTGGAAGTCCAATGATGAACATGAGTGCTTACAGTATACTGCCTGACACGCCATTTCTAGATCTTAGAGTATGTCTGATATTGCCAATAATCAGGTTTATTAAATCCCTTAGGACAGGGTAAAATACTCTTAAAAATGAAATAAAAATTTAATGACAAGAACATACTGATGGCTTTCTCACATTTAAGGGCATCATTTTATATGTGGAATCACTTGGCTACCATCAGAAACAGGGAAATAGGTCTAACTAGCCCATGTAATAGAGTTCAATTTCCAAACCTTTTCATTCTTTCCATTCACTGTTCTTTCTTTTTCCCTGTTTTCCATATGAAGCTAGAATACTAAATGCCTTGTCAAGTCTTTTTTTCTTTTTGCCTTGAGTCAAGCTAGTGTTACATCCGTCAAACTTTATCAAGACCTTTAATTTCCACTAGCCTATAGGTGAGTGTAGACATAAACATAAATAAACTGTTCAAATAGTATAAAAGAACTTCCGTCAGACTGCACAACCAAGGGAGGTGCCTACATGTACAAGGTCCACAGGAGTCAATACAAATCTCTCTCAGTAAATCTAAGTGGTTAAAGAGGCCTCCCTTTTCTTCATTGTGAAGCAACTTTACAAGTTGCTTTGTCACGTGATAGCATGAAGAAACAGCTACTTTAAAGTTTTTCAATAAAACTTTCAAATTGTTAACCAAGAAAAAGTAAAAAATCTCCTGCCTGAAAGGAAGCTCTGTGTTTTCTAAAGCTGACTTATTTATTCACCACAATTGACCACTATAAACTTCAACTCTCAGAACTGAAGAGTTACCAGAAAGCATTTTTGCAGCTGGTACTCTATGCTTTCCTTAAATAACTAGAATAATATTTTTAATAAGAAAGCACTAGTAGTAGCAGTAGTACCAGTGGTGGTGGCAGCAGCAGCTGAACTAAGGAGACATTCAGTGAGCACCATTATGTTCCAGAAACTATCTAATTATTTCATATGAATCATCTCATTTAATCTTCTCAAAAGTGCTAATGAAATCAAGGCATAAAGCGGTTAAAGCACTTGACTAAAATCACAGCTACTAAGAAATCTAAGAATAGGTAGTCCAACTTGAAAGCACACACTTGAAATACTATACTAAACTCCCTAATTCCAGACCAAAGTCAGTCCAACATAAAATAATGCCCATTGTCTGTGATATAGACCACATATTCATATCAATGCATCAAACTGTTTGTTATATATTTCTTTTATTTTCTTTGGATCAGAAATGAGGTAGAAGAGGTAAGAAGTTTAGCCAATTTTTTCTAGAAATCAACACGCAGTGTTCTCTAAGAGTTCATGGGAGAGCATATCCCAACAATGTTATATGGCAACATTTCTCAAGAGCCTGTGTTCCAATTGAGGTAAAAATGAGAAGAGTAAAATATTTTTTTACTTTACTAAAGTAACATTTATTAAATTTTAAATCCTACCCTTTATTTTGGAATAGGATGCATCATCTCCTTTCCAATGCTAAAATATGAGAAACGATGGTGATAATTTTTATAGGTTGTTTTATTCTTATTAAAATCTTAAACATGTTGGATAAAAATACTGAAATATCTTTATGTAGCAAAATAAAATATTGAGCACCCCTCTTCTAAGGAGGGGTGAGGGTGGAAGATGGTGTGGGTGGTAATCCACAAAGTACAAAATGTTAGGAAATACTCCTACACTTCCGTCATCTCTCCCAGATGGTAGTATCCAAAAAAAAACAGGAAAGATGGCACACTACTCTGAGGACAACTGCTTAGATGTGGTAATAAAGATGACTGTGAATACAATAGTGAAAGGACATAGGTCTTCATGCTAGTTAACAATTTATTGCCTCTCGACTCCAAATCCACATTTCCATATCTGCTCTGCAGTAAGGGATAGAAGCCCCACAGCAAGCATTTCTGCTTTACAGTGGGCATGATGTTAAGCTTCCTTAGAGTGGTGGAGGACACCGCAGGAGGAAAGGGATTCTCAGCAGGGACCGAAGACGGGAGGAGGACATCTGCCAGAGCCCTGCCCTAGCCACATGCATCATTCCTCAGTGACCCTGCAGGCACAGGCCGGAGATTATTTTTCTGTGGCCTTCACAACAGACACCACATACAGGGCCTTGACTGCCGCAGCAATCCGTGCTCAGCCATCTGTACTTGCCAAGAACCACAGACCAGTTCCGGCCAAGGCAAACCCGCAAGCTTTCCTGCCATCCAGTAGGCTACAGCTACACATTCTCCAACAAGGTCTGAACCTCAGCGTGGGAGAGGGATTATCCTTCCAATCTTTTAGTTCTTTTATATCTTATAGTTACTTTTTATCATAACTTAATAATTCTTTAAATTAAACTTCCCTTTTTAATTCACTATATAGATTCCATCTCCTGATATATTCTTGGAGACAAAAAGATATGGGTTTAGCCCTGGTCAGGAAGCTCTCAGTTGGTTAAAGCGTCCTCTCAATACACCAAGGTTAAGGTTTGATCCCCAGTCAGGGCACATATAAGAATAAACCGGTGAATGTATAAATAAGTGGAACAACAAATCGATGTTGCTTTCTTGCTTTTTCTGTCTCTCCACCCCTCTTCCTCTCTTTCTCTAAAATCAATCGATCAATCAGTCAATGAAGATATGGGTTCAAACTTGACTACTCACTAGCTTGTGGTTTTGAGAAAATTAAAATTACTTAACTAATCTGAGCCTCAGGTACTAGACCTATAAAATGAGAAACTTTATAACTTGTACCACTATGGTGCTAATATTAGGATTAAATAGGATGCTGGGTATAAAGACAAACGCAGGTGCTCAGCCCTGGCTGGTGTTGCTCGGTGGACTGAGCACCAGCCTGAGAACCAAAGTGTCACCCGCTCGATTCCCTGGTTAGGGCACCTGCCTGGGCTGCAGACCAGGTCCCCGGTAGGGGGCACGTGAGAGGTAACCACACACTGATGTTTCTCTCCCTCTCTTTCACCCTCCGTTCCTCTCTGTCTAAAAATAAAATTAATAAAAATCTTTTTTAAAAAAAGACAAATGTAGGTCCTCAATAAATGGTCTTTCCTCCTTGCCACTGTGACCTTTACCCTACTGTTCATTTACTCTATGCCAAGAAGATACAAAAAAGCAATCAAATGAAAGGGTGCAACTCAGAAAATCAGAGTAAAAGAATAGAGTATTCAAAAGCAGACGCATTATAAAGCAGACATGTTAACCCAACGGAATTATGACATCGACCTTCCAGCATCTGTCTCCTTGAAAATTCCATCCTGATTAGGACACAGTTCGCAGCTAGGGGAAACACCACATTTGCATGCATCACAAAACCAAGGTTCAGTGGAGTTTTCAGAAGCTGAACTCATAATAGAGTCGCTTTCTCCATCAACTCCATAGCAACCTAAAAAAAAAGAAAAAGTATAAGTAAATAGTTTATTTTTTAAACTTAAATTTATAAAATCACAAAAGGAGAATGGAAGAAAACAGAAATAGAGAAAAATTCTGAGAAATTATTTATAATAATAATATGAACATCAAAACACAAAGACAAAATCATTTTATAAAAAGTACTTTTTACCTACCATAGTATATGCAATAAAATACACAACTTTTTAAAATAGTTTTAGACCTAATAGAAAATCATTAGAGGAGGGAAATAATTTACAGTTCTTTAAAACATTTTTTAATTACAAAAATACTTAAATATGAGTTTTCACTAGAAAAATTAGGCTGAGTCTAGGAACTGTTGATTAGTATGTATTTTTTGAGCTCCCTTTGTCCCCTGTAGTGGACACTAAAATAAATATATACATATACATATACACACACACAACACACACACACACATAACCTCATTCATGCAAAAGTAATATACAAACAAAAAAGTCTCTGATCTAATTTCAGAGGTGGCCGATTAAAACACAGTCATAGAGCTGCAACTGCAAAGTAAGTATTAGTTAAAGGAAAAGAAGAGCAACAGAATATTTGAACAGTTCAGACTAGAGTTAGACAAGCTGCGTTCCATTCACAAATGGGTCACCTATAGCTATGAGGGTTTTTTTTAAAACATTTATAATTCAAACTCCTGTAAAAATTTATTCATAAATGAAATGAATGAAAACATTCTTCCTCTCACTACAGATATATGAGGTATTTTTTCTTTTTAAACATTTACAATTCAATCTTCTGTAAAAATGTATTCATAACTGAAATGAATGCAAACATTCCTCTTCTCATTCACTAACAACCTGTGTTCTGATAGGAGTTAGTTAATGTGATAAATGTTTAAAGATAACTCATGAACATACCAAATAAACATTATTTGGCATAGTTCTTTATATTTTAGAGTAGGATATGTTATTCTTCAACTATCTTCCAATTATCAAAAGCAGAAAGTGTCTTTATTAACTCAAAAATGCATGTCTGGGATGATAAATAATATTTAAAGTTATTATTTGGGTTTCCAAATCTGTCTAAAATTTGTTTAAAATCAAAAAGATTTTCCCTGTTTCAAGCTTTAAAAAGGTAGATTAGATGTCAAAGCTGTAAGCCAACAGGACGTTCAGGCAGGACATCACTGTTGGCATCTTGCTAAGATCAGGTTCTCATCATTAAAATTCCTAAAACTCAATTGTGACTACAAACTCAGTGTTGATGAGGCTCTCAGTATCTGACAAACCAACCTAACCCACTATAAAGTGATGTCACATCCAGTATGAAGAATTCTTTCTCAGTATAAAGATACCAAGAAGAATGTATTGGCACCAACAAAGGGCTGATAATCATAGAATCCAATAAAAGGAAATTGAAAAGTTGAGAGATAATTTCACCCAGGCTATAAAAAACTACGCTGTACTGGTGATGGGTTACAATAAATATCATTCCTCTGGTGACTACAATATTGATTCCTAAATAATTTTATTTTTCCTAAATGGTGCTGGACACACACCAACTTTATATAATCCAATTTCTCTTCTTCTGTAAAAGAAGACATGGCTTTCATGTTAAAACATCCTTCAGAGAAACAATTTACTCCACATACAATAGTGCAATAGATCACAGCTTAATTCTGGTTCAGATGTATGCCCTTGTCATCTTTAGGCCTGGGTGTTTTTTCTCATCTCCTAAGACACATCGATGACTTCTCAAGATATGTCGCTTCTACAGAGAGCCAAATGTGAACCATCCCAAGACACTTTCCACCAGGTTTATTCTAGCAAGGTAGTCTTAGTGAGAAATTCTCAGGGGCCCCCAGAGTAACCTCCCATAAAATGAAGACATTAGAAAAACCACTATGTGAAACATAAAAATAATTAGCACCTCTCAAAAAGCTTCGCCACTTAGATTAGTTTACTTGTCCACTGTAAGATCATGTGATTATTTGATATGGCTACACTAAACGGACAAAAAGAACCTAAATTGGAAAAGGCTTCCTTACAACTACCAAAGATACCAAATTAAATAAATAAGTAAAGCAAATCACTCAGAAAGAAAAAGAATGACATACAACTAGTAAGTAATTTAAAAATAATAACATTAATTTACTAGATGTCATTAATAGGTCAAGAGTCACATGTAAGTATTTTATTCATATATTACTACAATTCAGTACAGACTATAATTAAAACAATCTAGTAGGCAAAAAACCAAAAGCTGAGCCCAGGCTGGTGCTGGCCTGTGAGCCAAAGGGTCACTGGTTCAATTCCCAGTCAGGGCACAGCCTGGGTTGCGGGCCAGGTCCCCATTTGGGAGCACATGTGACAGGCAGCCACACATTGATGTTTCTCTCCATCTCTTTCTCCCTCCCTTCACCTCTCTCTAAAAATAAATAAATAAAATCTTTTAAAAATAAAAACAAAAAATACCCAAACACTGATTTGCAGCTATGATTTATATAAGCTGCCTCAAAAAATCCAATGATTATTGTCATCCTTAAGCTATTCAATGCTTTATAGTAGTGAAACTTAACATAATGTAAAAGTCATATAAAGAATGACAAAAAAAAAGATTTTAAAGAAACTATGGAATACAAGATAAGCAAGGTAATCAAAATTCATTAATTTTTTTAACATCATTAAATTGTAGTTGGTAATTATCATCTTCATCACTGACAGATCCATAAAACTAAAAGGAAATACAATTTCCTTCTTGGGAGCAGTTATTACTGATTGTCACCAAAGCAAAATATTGTATTTAAAGAAAAATCATAAAAACAAAAAAACAGTCAACCTGCTCTCTCAAAAGGTTATGCAATAATACAAGGAAAAAAAAACTATTTTCTTAACAAAATAATGCTCCCTTTGAAGTAAATTCTTTGTGTTCGCACAAAAAATGAAGCCCTGAAAGGGTTATTCATTTTATTCTTTTCATTAACCAAATAAAGGTAAATCACAGCAATTCACTTTTTTTTTAGAATAAAGCAAACTTTCAATTGTTTTTTATTTTATTTTTATTTTTTTTGAAGAATATACTACACACAGAGCAAACATTTGCATGGGTTAGTATAAATAGACTTGATTTAGTGCATAGCAACTAAACTTAAGGGTAATTGCTGGCAAGTGCACTACCTAATTCTCTGTCTTGCAGTATGACACCTACCTGACATTTTTCTTCAGACACAGTACAATCAGTATATCATGAAAACTGACATCACAGTCAGGGGTACCCTAGTATTACAAGTCAGTTATAGGGCCTTGTCACAAAGGTGTTTATGCTCAGTGACAGTTTGGAACCCTTCAATTTCAAAAAGAAAAAAGATTTATCAACATTTAGATGAAGTGAGTCCTCTGAAAACTAATTAGACAATCATACATTTAAAAATACATTTGGGCCCCGGCTGGTTTGGTTCAGTGGACTGAGTGCCGGCCTGTGAACCAAAGGGTCTCAGGTTTGATTCACAGTCAGGGCACATTCCTGAGCTGCAGGCCACGTCCCCAGTGGGGGACACATGAGAAGCAACCACACATTGGTGTTTCTCTCCATCTCTTTCTCCCTCCCTTCCCCTCTCTCTAAAACTAAATACTTTTTTTTAAATAAAAATACATTTGGAACACTATCTTTTAGCAGAACCTCAACTTTAAAGTCTCTCGATTATAATTACTTAAGGAGTATGTTTAAAAAGAAGGAAGAGGAAGAAAAAAAGATAAAGGAAATACACCAAAACACTAACTATGGTTTCTAGCTATTAGGACTATTAGATGTGTTTTTTCTTCTCTCTGTTCTCCATTTCCAACAATTTATTTAATGTTCATGTATTATATTATGATGGGCAAATAGTTTCTCTCTAAAATAAAGCATTCAAGAAGTTCATGTTTAACCATGAGATGTTTAAGGGAAAGTTGCATGGCTGGATTACAATTGGAAATCTGCCACTTAGGCACCTGAATTTTCAAAAAGCAAATAAACCTTAGTAACACTAACTTCCTATTGTGCTTTAGAAAATTTCCCTTTCTCTCAATTAATTTTAGATGAAAATTCATTTAAGGGCTTAAAAAGTAATAGAGAAAAATCTACAAATCTGACTATAAAAAAGAACATTCGAAACAGTGAAAAATACCACAAACTGAAGAGGTATAGGACAGGGTAGAAAAATATTTGTAAGGATAGAAAATAATTGTAACACATACAGCAGGCAAAGGACAAGCCAATGAGAAAAGACAAGTAAAACCTATTTTGAAATGACAAAGGAAATGTATAGCAGGTAACAAAATAAAATGCAATGGCCTGTTAGGGAAGGTCACCACCAGTTGACCTGGGAGCTGGCCCTGGGCAACTGAAGGCTTCCCATTCCCTCTCTTGTATGTGGAATTGTGTGTTTCCCTGCGCTAGAAGCTGCCTGAGTACATAGGCTTGAGATAGAAATATGCTGATGAGATTATCTAGACTTGGTACGTGACTGAACTCTGTTAAGGCCTCCTTATGTACATGACTGACCCCAGGTAAGACTTCTGTGTAAATGTTTTTCTTAATCCTCATTCGAGGACATCTTTTCATTGTTTTTCAAGACAGAGGGGGCAAGGGGAGAGAGAGAGGGAGAGAGAGACACTGGTGTGAGAGAGAGAAACATTGACTGGCTGCCTTCTCGCATGCACCCCGAACTGGCACCCTAGGTATGCGCCCTGACCTAACCGGGAATCAAACCTGCGACCCTTTGGTACACAGCTCCAACCAACTGAGCCACACTGGCCAGGGCAAGGCTGCTATGTAAACTTAAGATTCTGGCCATTGGGTACAGAAAACTACTTATCTTGTGGCTGCCCACAGTAAGCCTCCTAAGTTCCTTTGCTTGTTAAACCTGCCACCTACCAGCGAGGAGTGATGTACTTTTTTCTCCAGTGGCTCCTGTGCAGGCTGATGAGTCCCAAATTTATATCTCTAGTCTCATCCTCTTACTACATCCAAAGAGTTTAAAACCAAATGTAAACTCTCTACCTCAAACCCTATTTCTCTCTTGGGACACTGCAAAGGCCTCCCTAAACCGTCTCCCTAAGTCCCACCTTAGACCTAGTAAACTGTTTCAGTCAGTCTACTCCCAACCCAATAGTCAGAGTGATCCTTCCAAAATATAAGTCGAATCAGATTAATCCTCTGATCAAAACTCATGTCTTCCCGCCTTGGCTGGTGTAGCTCAGTGGATTGAGTGCTAGCCTGCAAACTAAAAGGTTGTGGGTTCGATTCCCAGTCACGGCACATGCCTGGTTTGCAGGCCAGGCCCCCAGTTAGGGGTGCATGAGAGGCGACCACACATTGATGTTTCTCTCCCTTTCTTTCTCTCTCCCCATCTCTCTAAAATAAATAAATAAAAATTTAAAACAAAAGCAAAAATGAAAAAACTCTTATCTTCCTATACCCATCACAGTAAAATCTAAAATCAGTACTATTGCCAGCAAAGCCTCACCTGGTTTGTCCCAACCTCTGTCCCACCATGAAGCAGCTCACTCACTCAGTTCTAGTCATACCCAATCTCTGTGCATTACACAAACACTCCAGGTATGTTCCTATTTCAAGATTTTTACACACACTACCCCTCTTCCCAGAGCACTCTTTCCCCAAAGATTCATACAGCTTCTCCCTTACATCTTTCGGGTCACTGCTCAAATATCACCTTATCAGATGGTTTTCTTTGTCACCTTTTAGAAATATAAGCTTCTACCTAACCACTCAGCCACTCGCATCTATAGCATTCCCACACCAATCCTTGTCCTGGTATATTTTTCTTCATTGTCCAGATCACCACCTGATATATATTTATTTATTATTTCATTTCTTCATTACCTGTCTTTCTTACCAAAACATTAAGCTCCACAAAGTCAGCAACTTCTATATGCTGCTTATTTTGCATGTGTAAAACCTACAGAATGCGTAGTACATGGAAGGTACTCAACAAACATTACTGAAAAAAATAAATGAATGAGTATCAGAAAGGGCAGACATTTCCACGGTGAGCCTTAACAGTAAGAGAGGGCAATTTCATATGAAGGCAAGAAGATAGGTTAAACAGCACAGCCTCACAGGTCCCCAAGGTCCCACAGGTCCAGCAGACTCCCAGAACTATCTGCTATCTGGGAGGAGTAATATAATACTAGAAAGGTAGAAAAGGCAGGGCCATAGAAACAACATCAGAACAGTGACAGAAAAAAAATTAACTGCCCTGGTCAGGTAGCTCATTGGTTAAAGCATTGTGCCAGTACACCAAGGTTGCGGGTTTGATCCCTGGTCAGGGCGTGTATAAGAATCAACCAATGAATGCATAAATAAGTGGAACAACAAATCGATAGCTCTCTCTTTCTCTCTCTCTTCCTCTGTCTAAAATCAATCAATAAATTAAAATTTTTTAAAAGAACAAAAGTTAACTGATAGGAAAAAATAAAATTTTACCACAGAGAAACCTTGACACCTTCTCAGCTAAGTAAAGTAACATCACCAGTAACTGGACAAATAAACATATGCTTTCTAATATGATACACTGAGAATACAGTGAAACTTCTGTGACATTCCTGCCTGAAGTACTATAACCTGAATTTAATCATGAAAAAACATTAAAAAAAATTAAGGACATTCTATAAAATAATTGGCCTGTATTCTTCAAAAATACCAATGGCATGAAACACAAAGACCCAGGATATTTTCTAGATGAAAGGTGACTAAATATTCAAGACAAATGAATGCAATCAATGATTCTAGATTTTATTTTGCTAGAATTGACATTATTGGGATGATGGCTAAAATGTGAATACAGTTGACAGATTAGATAATAGTATTCTATCAGTGCCAATTTGCTGACTTTGATAATTATGTGGTTACCAATATATAAGAGAATGCCCTTTATCTTAAGAAATACACACAGGTATTTAGGGGTAGAGGGGGCATTATATCTACAGTTTTCTCTCACAGAGTTCAGAAAAAAACCCTGTTATATGAGTGAGTAAATAAAACAAATATAGCCAAATGTTACCATTTGTGATATCTGAATGAAAAAAATATGGGACTTCTTTGTACTACTCATAACGTTTTTGTAAGTCAGAAATTACATCAAAATAAAAACTTTAAGTAAAAACAATAACAAAAAATGTCTCAAAATTATAATCAGGAAAAATAGTTTCAATATATTACAGTGACTCCTATTTCAAATTTTAAAAAGTGACTTCTATATATTCTCTTTTCAAGTTCAAAATTTAAAATAACTATGCATGTGTAACATCTCTAGACTTATAATGTAACTTTTTAAGCACTGTAATGCATTCTACTAGACAAATATATTAAGACTTTTTCTACATTTAAATTTCATTTATAAGCTAGAAATAATGCCATGAAGAAAAAATATAACACTGACCATCAAAGAAATACTGTGATTTCCATGTAATAAGATTTCTATTTTAATTATTTAAAAACGCATTTAGAGTGGAGGGGAGAAGCTGAAGAGGATAAGAAGGTCAAATATATAGTGACAGAGGAGAATAAACTTTGAGTGATGAACACACAATATAATAATATAGCTGATGTATCATAATATTATATATATGAAGCTTATATAATCATAGTAACCAATATCACCCCAATAATTAAATTAAAAATTTTTAAAACACATTTAAAGTTAACATAATTTGAAAAATAATACCTGTCATACTTTAAGGACTTGGTATGTCTTATATCAATTGAAACAGGTATGCCTTGTTGGTGGGGATGGAGACTAGTGCAGCCATTGTGGAAAACAATATGGAGTATCCTTTAAAAATTAAAGATGGAACTCCCTTTTGACCTAGTGATTCCACCTCTGGGAATATACCCCAAAACACCAATACAAAAAAAATATGCACCCCTATGTTTAAAGCAGTGCTATTTACAATACCCAAGATCTATGAACAGCCTAGGTGCCCATTAGTGGATGGGTTTGATATAAAAGCTGTGGTACATTTACCCAATGGAATGCCATGCAGCAGTAAAATCAAGAAACTCTCACATTTTGCAACAGCATGGATGGACCTGGAAAAAACCATGCTAAGTGAACTGAGCCAGTCAGTGAAAGAAAAATACCACATGATCTCACTTATGTGTGAAATCTGATGAACTAAAACTAATGAACAAGATAGCAACAGAAGCTTAGATACACAGAACAGACTGACAGCTGCTGAAAAGGTAGGGGGATGGGATGAAAGACGGTGAAGGGATTAACCAAAGAACATTAAGGCACAATCCAAGGACACGGACAACAATGTGGGGATTGCCTTGGGGTGGGAAGAAGGTAGGGCTGGGTGAGGGAGGGGAAGGGGAGAAGAGTGGGAACAACTGTAACAGCTTAAACAATGACAATAATTTAAAAAAGAAATACAGAAAAACCTTAGAATAGTACAAATGTAAATGAACTGATTTTACTTTTTTAACCACAGTTTCAATCAGCCATTTCTACAAGGAAAAACAAAGCAAAATTACCTTCATGGACTGTAATGCCACAATTGTCACACTGAATTATTTCATCAGCATCTTCACTATTATCTCCAAGACAAACACAGCAAATCAGAATATGGTCCATTTTTTGAGAACTCCAGTTTTGACTTTTCTCAAGAATCAGCGAGTCCTAATATTAAAATATATCAGAAAATCACATATTTTAATTAAAAGGTAATTTTAACAAATAAAATTCTCACTTTAAATTATTTCATGCATTTCCAAAATCATGCTACATTCTCCATCCTTTTAGTAATGTCAGAGTATGCTACATTTGAGAAGTACATCTCTCTGTCAAGGACCCTATAAGCACCCACTAATTTTTCACTTCTCTGCAAGTCCCACATACCCTCTCCTCTAGGAAATGAAAAAGCAAACATGCAACTAACAACTCTACATCTGCTTTGCCATTCTAAATTATAGTCCAACCTTTTAAACTAGGAGAAAGGAAAAATTAACCCATAAATAATTATCAATCCTATACATTGGTTTAAAAGTATAAAACGTTAGGCTCCTATTCTTTGGAAACTTATAATCCTACCTAGGGAAGACAAGACACACATATATTAAACAAGAAAATATCGATTCAAGATAACATATAAGCAACTATGTATGTGATGGCATAGTTACAGACTCTGTAATCCTTAAGTGTATAAGGGGAATTCAGAAGTTCCAGGGTCATCCACCTACTGGTTGATCGTTACATGAGCACGTGCCTAGGTATACCTGTGTATACAGGTACGGAAAAACATCTAAAAAGTATCCAGGTTGACTAGTTGCTAGAAGAGTCAGAGCACTCTACTGGGTTTATGTTAAGAAATATCTAATATAAACTGGTAATAAAGATACCAACCTAATTATAATATAGGAGAAACAAGATGTAATAGGTAAGTATAAAAAGATAAAATTTCAAGAAAGGGAAGAGTTTGCTTCTTTTAATTTAAACCTTCTGCATTATGGATTTAACAGATTGGGCTTTGTATTACGTATGGAAGGTGGCATTGGAGTCTATATATTTTCATTTAAGAACCTAATTCAGAAGTAAAATTAATAAATTAGTTCCATATTATACATTCACTAAATATACTGTTTCATATTAATTTTTTATATTTTTATATTCTTTTAAAGACCAATATAGCAAGGTAAAAATAGCAATTTATGACATTTGAATGACACCTGAATGTCACAATAACACTCTTTTAACATATTTGTTTAATACATCTAAACTTGCAGTTGATTATAAAATAAATCAGAAAAGAATGCAAAAGTCAACAAGGAGGTATGAGGTATCTCTTGAGAATTCTAGTACTTTAAATTTTATACTTTGCTTCCCTTTGTTATAAAGCATAGTTTAAGGGCTTTAGACATGGCAAGCAAATAAAGGTAAAAACTTCCTAAAAAGAAAACACATGTTTTACAATACTTGGGTATAGTGAGCAAAACAAAAATCTGCCTATTTTCATCCCATTAGCCATGTTTCAAATGTAACAGCATTTGACTTAAGAGTCAAAAGTGCTTTGGTTTCATTCTCCTCTCTCATTTAATGGCTGATGAACCTTGAAGCTGCAGTTTCCTCATCTGTAAAACAGGGTGATAAATATAATACCTACCTCACAGAGTTGTGAGAATTGATAACATAATGTATGCAAAAATGTTCCTGAGCCCTGGGTGGTGTGGCTCAGTGAATTGAGTGCCGGTCTGCACACTGAAAGGTCGCCGGTTCAATTCCTAGTCAGGGCACATGCCTGGGTTGCAGGTCAGGTCCCCAGCTGGGGGACTGCAAGAGGTAATCAACTTATCAGTGTGTCTCTCGCATATTGATGTTTATCTACCTCCCTTCCCCTCTCTATAAAATCTTAAAAAAAAAAAAGTTCCCGAGACATACTAGGTACTCAATAAAGGTTCATTCCCATTCCTCTGCACTTCTTATAGGGGAGTCAAAAGAGAAAATGAGCTGATCGTTTATTATACCAGGGAATCTTCCTTGGACCCCAAACGAAGTTATAAGCCTCAATGGACATAATTACTGTAACTTTTTCCCATGGTTAATTCCAAAAAGACTGTCTTAGAATACTACACCTAAGTTTAAAAAAAATCACAGAGTAGGGAAAGACCTAATAAACAACCAGAGTTTGATGACTGAAAGGATACTCATGTTTATGGGATTTGACAATATTTCTCTGATAGAATTACAACAAATCAGACCTTGAAAAAGGTTTATCCATGTGGGAAACAAGTAAATTTCTAAGGATCAGAAAAATTAACATCAACTGGGAGCTCTAATTCTATTACTTTCCTATTTTCTTATTTTGCTCAAAAAAAAAAAAAAAAAAAAAACACAA
>PVJD01017132.1:0-18519 GCA_004026545.1 Mormoops blainvillei
CCGCGCCTGGAACTGAAGTCAAGCCCTGAGGACAACTCTGCTCTTCCATAAAGATATGGGAGAGAAGGACTATTCCAGAGGCTTAAAGAGGCACCAAGAGGGCTCAAAGCTGAATTCCTACTGATATGTGAGGACCATGTGTTCTGATGTAGAATGAAAACTAAAATTGGCATTCACATAATACTTCACATTTACAAAGCCCCCCACCCCATTTGTTCTGTGTCATTTGAGCGTGTGAAAATCTCCTGAGAGAAACAGTATCATTCCCACTGTACAGAGGAAATCAGACCCATCCCGATGTAGTTCCATTTTGACTATGACTCTAGTTCAAGGTGTTATTCATTTAGCCAGTTCCCTGACTATTAAGTGTGTGCACGTAGGCACATGCCAGGTCTGCTCGCCTTGGCCTCCAGAAGGTGGGGGGATTTCTTACTGCGCCCTAAAACCCTTCATCTCAGGCAGCGCAGAGGCCAGCCATGTTGGTAACACCCTTCCCTGTCAGAGCTCACAGTGGCACGTGGAAACCGTAGTCAACAGAGACCATCGATCAGATCTATAAATACGTAATTTGGAGATGGTGTTTCTATGGCAATGTAGTGTTTTCCAGAATAGTAATCACAGCAGTGCAAATGTGTTAACGGCTGGTTAGAGGAGTCACACCTGTTTCTAGTGGGCTGCAGTTGCGCGTTATCTTTTCTGTGCCAAGTTTTATTGCTCAGAATGCATGTTCTTCGCGCATGAATTCATCATCACCGTGTTAGTCGTTAATTATTTACTGAGCTTATCTAATAGGCGGGGGTGGTGGTGAATTTTGTTAAGTTTTGAATGAGAGTAAAATGTTGACATTGGGGATGTGATGTGGGAAGAAGCTCTTCCAAGCACGGGGGATGGTGTGGGAAAGGGGAAAACGTGGAGATGGATTGTGCGGAGTAAGTAAAGGGAAAAAGGGAGGCTTGTTGCCTAACTGGGGGCAGAAAAGAAAGGAAGTAGAAAGTAGTACAAAGAAAAGAGCATGGAATAGGAAAAGGAAAACAGGAAAGCCAAACAGTGCGAGAGAGAGGGGATACGGTGAGATTATTCGCTGATTAAACAAGAACTGAAGACCTGTTATAACCTGAGGCGTCTGAAATGTTGCTGTCCTTTGGGGTTAAGTGAGTTCCCACAGCCGCCTAAGTGGTTGAACTTGACTTTGAACCAGGGCCTTCTGATCCCGAGGTCTGGGTTCGCTCCACCATGCCGATGCTGCCATACCCCAAAGGACGCATTGTTTTGTTTTGTTTTTTAACTCGTTTTTGTTATATACAATAGTTTACATTTCCTGAATTGGAAATATGTTTAAAAAGAAGTAGACGCGTAGAGTTCTGTGTGCTGGAGAGGCTGAACGCACTGCTAAACCCGGCTGGAAGGAAGTCATGAGTGAACATAACTTTCCAGCCATCATTTCATAACATGTCTGCCTATCAAAATTGTCACATCGTACACTACACATATACAATTACATTTGTCATGTATTCCTCAGTAAAGCTGGAAATGAAGGAAAGAAGAGTAACTTTTGGCACTGAGTGGTGGAGCTGCTGGGGAGGGGGTTGAGACGTGTCGAGGGCTTCTGAGAATGACTGAACAGGACAGCTAGGAATGCTCCAGAAACAGGGCTATTATTGGGTTGTTTTCTTCTCTTTTGATTCATTGGTAGATATGCAAGATTTTTGAAGAAAATTCTTATTGGCTGTGTATTTTGATTTAATTATTATTGTGTTTTCAACCATAAGGTATGAGGGTGCTTCTCAGATCACAGAGCTAACATCCAGTATTTTTATGAGCTAGACTCTTGAAAAATGTCTGACTAGACTAAACCCATTTATTAAGTTGATAAAAAGAAATGCCCTCCCAAAGAAACTTTTCAACATTGAAGTAGTGTGTCAACCTGAGGAAAAAAACAAAACATTTCCAATCGCATGATGTTGGATATTTAGAAGCACCAGTTTGGCCTCGGCTGGGCACCTCAGTTGGTTAGAGTGTTGTCCCAAAACACCAAGGTGATGGGCCTGATCCCCGGTCAGGGCACAGGCAGGAATCAGCCAATGAGTGCACAGGTAAGTGGAGCAAGCAGTCAATGTTTCTCTTTCTCTCTCTCAAAATCAATCAATATATCTGCATCTGTATCTGTATCTATATCTGAAAAAGCACCAGTTTCATCTTCACGGCAAATTGCCCAAAAAGATTGGGTGATTTTTAATTTAACAACTTAGTATATCCTGTAATCTGTGAATGACCCTGACTTAAGGTTCAAGCAAAAATAAACTTCCCATCTCAATGTCCTTTGTGATACTAAGAATAATTCAGAAAGGGCTTAATAGCAAAATGAGGTGGAAAGAGTCATTTATCTTAATAAATCATCTCCCAATCTGTCCCAGGTCCAAGCAATCGTTTTATGAATAAATAGAAGATGTCTGCCCATTTCACCTTATTTGTCTGTCATTTCTTTTATTGTCTGTGATCGCTTTGTCATGGTTACACACACAACTCAACTTCCTGAAATCAAATCTTGCTTTATAGGTAGTGGCTCCCTTGCACAGATGAGAACTGGGAAATCAATGATCCGTTATGGTTAAGAGTATCATGAAAAAAAATGTAATTTCTATATTTCCAGATAGTTACCCTCTTTGCTGTTTGGTTGCCGGTGTCATTGTCACACCAGGGTGGGCTAACCTGATGGTTCTTCTTCTCCAAGATGCAAAGTCGCCTTCACTGCATTGCATACGTCCATGCACTTAGCTTTGTGCCTCTGGAGACTGGAAATCCATGGATTGTTATTAGCCGCTGCTCAGGGACGATTCCATCTCATAGAAACGGACACAAAGAGGCAATGGTTCAAACCCGCGCCTATTCAAAGGCAAAGCTGTGTGACGCAGACAGCATGTGCCGGGGACATGGGGGGGCAGCAGATGGAATGGCAGTAATCTATGAAGGCGACCTGGGGAAAGCGTGCCTCCCGGAATGCTGAGCAATGAGCCTAAGCCGTAATAGTGGGCTTCATAAACAGTAGCTGAATGAATGAATGAATGAATGAAGGAGTGAAGTAGAAATACAGAGGAATGAGGAGAAGGGCATAAACAGCCCAGGCAAGGAGGGCTTCCTTTGGGACCTTTATTTTCCCAAAAGACTACTCTGTCCGCCCTTTACCTTATTTCTAACAAATTCACTAACCTTTTACCTCCTTCTCAAAGGTTTCCCCCACGTATAGAGGTTTTACCTTCCAGTACATTCCATGGGCACTGCCTTCCCCTCACAGGGGCTGCACTTACACAATGCTATGGACATCCCAGCTCTACGGAGATGAAAACTGGAGCTCAGAGACGTCAGGACGCCAGCTGTGATGTATCTGCAGGGACTATGCCTGCATCTCCGAACTAATTATTTTTTAGTGGAAAGTCACGGAAAAAAAAAAAGTCTCTGCAGTGAAATAAGTTTGGAAAGAACTGCGTACTCTCTCTCATCTTCGCAGATTTATAAACACATTATCGTATTACAGTCTCTGGGAAGCGCTACTATAAAGAAACCCAGAGCAGTTGGCTTGGTGCACCGTTTCCCCTAATTTATGGTCACAAATCTTTTTATCCCATCACCATTGATCGGTGTGTCCCAGGACATCTGAGCATGCATTTCCACTTTCCTTACCCCTGAACACAGCTCTAGAATCCCATCAAATCCTGGCTTCCCTCTCCTCTCCTGTCATTAAAAAAAAAAAAAAATTACAGACACTCTCATCTTAAACGTGCCCCTCTCATGTGCTACTTTATCTGACCCCTTCCTCACAGGACTGTGGGTGTCCTCCCCCGAATTTGTGTGTTTAAGGTCTAAGCCCCAGCACTTTGGCAAGTGAGCTTATTTGAAAATGTGGTCATTGTAGATGCAATTAGTTATGTTAAGATGAGGCCATACCAGAGTAAGTTGGGACCCTACCGCCTATAACGCCAGTGTCCTTACACTGAAGGAAATCTGGACGCAGACGCGCGCTCAGGGAGAAGGCCGTGGGGACGTGACGGCAGAGATCGGGCTGAGGCTGCTGTAAGCCAAGATTGCCCGCCACCACCGGTAACTGGGACAGGAGCCTGGACCGATTCTTCTTGCCAGCCCTCAGCAGGGACAAACCCCGGCCACATCTTGACCTCAGAAGCCCCCCAGAACAGTGAGACAAAGTCTGCAGGTTCAGCACCCCCAGTTCGCTGCCTGACGCTATTCTACACAGGGCGCACCCTACATTCCTCCAGAATATTCCTTTCTTGTTTTTCTACTGCTCCCCTTGTAGCTGCTGAGTTCCTCAGGTCCCCGTCGATGTCACCCGCCCAGTGACGCTGCCCGTGACCTCCGCAGCAACGCGTATTTCCCCCTCCCCTGAGCTCCCACAGCACTTTGTTATTTCCCTACGGGGTGCTACACCCCTTGCAAAGAACACTTTTCCTCCTTGTCCTTACAGCACTAAACAGCACGGCGGTCACGTCACCCTTAGCTTGGTGCTCAATAAATGTGCGTTTGACGAGTGGGTCCCTGATGTTTTTGCTCCTGACTTATTTTGTGTCACGAAGCGGAGAAGTGGTGGTCGAAGTGACCATTTGCATCTTTTGATGGCCCTTTACTATGGGCTCAGGTGAGGTCAACGCCGCAGGAGCACATCAGGGTGCCGTCCTCCTGCGGCTGCCGTTGGATCCAAGGTCCCAGCATCCAGTGCGGGGCTTGCACTGATGCCTGGGGGATGGAGTCGCACAGGGCAGGACAGATGCTTCACGGCTTTAATGGGAACATTCAGGACTTCTCATACCGACGATGGCTCTGGTGGGAGCCCTAGGAATTTTTAATTAGTGCCTTTACTATGGATTTATTTTCTTTCCTCCAAAGTGGGGGAAAAAATTGTTGATTCATCGTTCTATTGAAAGGAAAATTATCAACCTGCTCTTTCTGTGATAGTCGCGAGCTAAGAGCAGTAACTGTCAGTGCGTCGGAAATGGATTTCTGGTTGGGGCCATGAAGATGTGCGCGTGATCGGTTGCCGTTACGTTCCTCTGGTGTTCGTGTCTCTTTTGTCTTTGAGAAGTGTATTTTGCCGAAGCCATGAAGGAAGTTCACAGAACAAAGCACCCATTTTGTTTTAGGGAACTTAATTTTGCACCTGCCTGTCTGGATTTGCTCACCGCCGTCCCGGAAACCCTGTGCCCCAGCCCTCGGGCATGGACAGCCCTGACCCAGCCAGTCCCTCAGTTTGCGCTCCCAATTTTGGACTTGTCTGGTTTGGTGACGCTACAGCTTCAGTTCAAAAGTGCTTTTGAGTGCTTCTGAGGTGGTACGCACTGCGAGGCACAGAGAGATCCAGTGCAGAAACGCGCCTTTAGCTTTGAATTCAGAGAGCGCAACGCAGTCCGCATATGCTGAGAATTATAAGGCGGCCACTGCACACCCCTGGGCTTAGAAGGAACTGCACCCTGATGGCCCGACAGGGCAGGAGACGGTATCCGGAATTGACGTGGAAGCATCTATACGCGTTTGAAAAGAGCAGATTTTGCTGTGGGGAAGGAATTGGAAAATGATCATTACTTTAGTTTTTGGGAAATATCATTTCTAAACATTAGTGAGTTAGGTCAGTCAGTTTCTCCCATGACCAAGTTGTGAATCTCTTTAGTTTCACATGATATTTTGTAATTTTGGAACATAACCCTCCTTTAAAACTCAGTAAAATTAATGGATAAAATGCTTGTCTTACTATCTCTGTGTCTATTTCTTTTTAAATTAACTGTGGCAAAGTACATGGAACATAACATTTACTGTATTAACCATTGTAAGCGTACAGCTCGGTAGCATTGCGTACATTCGCACTGCTGCGCAACCGTCATTACCCTCCATCCACAGAACTCTCCGGAAACTCCGTTCCCGTGAAACAATAACTTCTCTTTTCCTTCTTCCCAGCCTCTGGCACCCCCCATTCTACCTTTTGTCTCTAAAAATTTGACTCCTCTCGGGACTGCTTATAAATGCGGTCGCGCAGTATTTCTCGCTCTGTGATTGGCTTATTCACTCAGCAGGTGTCCACCAGCTCTTCGTGGACAGTGTGGGTCCATGGCTTCTGAAAGGGATCGGCGTTTAAGGTCTGGTTTTGTCCCTGGTCCTTTGACTCCGTGGGGGGAGGAGCGACGTTGGCTCTAGGTGCAGTTGGAGGTCAAGGTTCTCTCCGCTGCGCCTGCTTCAGCTGCTTGACGTGCAGTTTTTGGCTCTGCTGTCTCTGAAAAGCAGCTCGGCGCGCGGTAGAGACAGGACAGGACAATCTGGCTCTGCGGTTAAAGTCGAGTATCAGCTTTCTAATCTGCCATTATGTGGACCCGACACCTGTATTAAGTCTTTTTATATAGATCATTGCCGGCTGTATGTTTCAACTTGCTGTATGTCATCCCCACTTTTACAAGGCAAATCAGGCTGGGTGAGGACTGAACTCGGAATATACAAACCTAGCGACAGCGTCATTGTCACTCCCTGAGGCCTTGTTCCTGGCAGCTGATTGCTGCGGCACGTGGCAGCAAGGACCTGGGCCCGGTATTAAAGTTCACTGAATACACATATTATACGTGAGATTTTGTAGAAATCGCAAATTCATGGAGTAAGGTTTACACATAAATATATATGATGTATGTATTTTATGATATACACATATAGCATATGCAATAAGAATTATATGTGTATGTGCGGAAACGGGGGAGAGGGGTGTGAATTTTCAACACAACACGGGCCCCTGGACTTAACCGTAGGACCTCAAACAGGACAGTTCATTCTCTCCCGGTGAGCCTTTTCGCTTGTAAAACAGGAATAATAGTATCTGCCTCATTGGGTTGTGATGATTAACTGAACGAATCTTCGTAAAGCTGCTGGCACAGTGCCCGGCGTATTCTGTATACCTTCAGTCAGTGCCACTTCTCCCTCCTTCATCCCAGACTGCTGGGGCGGGGAGCAAAAGGGGCAACGTGTGTGGGTGTCGCCACACAGGTCCCCACAGACTTACCGTGTCCTAATCACAAAGCTGTACGGGCGGCGTCAGGGACACGAGGAGTTAATTATTTGGAGAACGAGATGCAACCTCCAGTTATTCAGGGAGAGGAAGAAAAGGTTTAAATAGATAACTCAAAACAAAGACTGTTAGTTAAGAGAATGAGCCCGCGAGGCGGCCGTATACGAACACATCACGATCTGTTCCAGCTCTGGTGGCCACACGTGCACTCACAGCTGTGTTCGGGGAGCGAAGACAGCAGAGGACAGTGCGCAGGGGGACAGAAGGAGCTTCTGGACCTAAAGCTCTGTCTCTGTGCCCAGGGATGGCTTCCATGGGGTCCGGAGGGTGACCAGGCTGGTACTGTTCCCTGGTGGCCTTCCTGTGCAAGGGATTTCGGTTAACTCACAGTCAGCTGGCCAGTTCCCACCAAACACTCCAATAGAACACGGGGCGTGGTCGCTTGCTGTCAGCTCCAGTCTTTCCCTGTCACCTGTTCTGCTCTGTACCGCAGGAAACAACTTTCCTAGGCTCCCAGCCACTGGCGTCCAGGTAGTCTTGGCCAATGGGAGGTATGGGCGGAGCCTGGAAGGGAGAAACAGAGTATGTCCTCTCAGCAACGGGGTAGCAGCTGCCTCCCCTTGGCCGCTTTAGCTCCTGCCAGTGCCAACTCTCTCTAAGGGCCCAGCTGCCGCCCTCTCCCCCCCGGGCCTGTCTGCCATAGGCCACCCACTCCCGGACTCTGGGAGTAGCATGCGTCCTGCCGTCCCTACCGCCCCAGGGGTCGTAGTGGTTTCTTGATACTGCTACTCTCGCCTGCCTTCTCAGTTATTCCTTATCTTCGTGACCAGCTTCTGGGTTCAGTTTCCTTTCTTAAAGGACCCGGGGAAGTCTTGTGTCCTGACTGGACCCTGTGAAATGCCTATGAGGACATGAGGGCACAGACAGTCCCCTTACACGGGTGGGAAGCGGCCTGGAGGGTCAGCGTCCCATTCCCACACCTGCTCCCACAACCCCCTCAGTCCCCCCTTCCATCCTCCTCCCAGCTCCGGGGCGGCTGCCCCTTCCGGCAGGGTGGACGCAGAATAAGTGCGTCTGCTCCTCGCAAGCACTGGTGCACACAGGTGGCCTTGATGCACGAGCAGCCCGTATTCATGACAGTAACAGAATTCAGTGACGTAACCCCATGAAACATGCAACAGAATGAATCTCCCAGGTATCGGTGGTCCGTGTCATCGGTCCTGGGGACAGGGTGGGTCGGGTGGGTTAGAATGGCTGCGGGAGAGCTGAGACTCTTCCTGTTGGTTTCACAGGAGCTTGCCGACAGTTCCCAGGGTTTTGTTGTTGCTGCTGTTTTGTTCTGTTTTGTTTTGCTTTGTTTTCTGTTAGTCTTCTGGCCTTTGTAAACAGCATCGATGTTTACGTTCTTCTCTCGCTTCACTGCCTGTTTTCATTTTCATTTTGACATACACTCAGGGAGCAGACCGTCCCGGTGCTGACTCCTCCCCACACTTGGTCCCTTCTCTGCCGCCCCGCGCCCCACGTAAGCACAGGATGAGGAGCCTGGGCTCAGAGCAGCGGCCACGGCAGGAGAGGAGCCCGTGTCCCTGGGAGGCTCAGGGAAAGCCAGATGGCACCGGGACTCACAGGCGTCATCTCATTCAATCTTCGCGACAGCCTGCAAAGCAGATAATAATTAGCATTTCTATTTTAAACTGTCACTGAGAGTTTCAGTCATTTATCCAAAGTCACCCCCCCTCACCTACCCCGGAAGTGCTAGGACTAAGATAACAATCCAAGTTTGTCTGGCCCCAAGAAAAGATGATCTTAGTTTCTGTAGGAATAAATGGTCCCCACGCAGGTAAAAGGTGACAACTCTTTTCCAGATGAAATAGAACAATCTGTTTCCTTCTGTTATGCCTGCCCAATATTGTCCTTCGGTCTCACAGTCCCAGGTGACCCCCTACTTGGCAGTGAGGGGACCACTGCTTAGCACCTGAAATCAGACCTCCAACATGCCCTCCTAGGGGAGCACTTCCGCCAGCTAAATAAAGGCGGTCTAACCATACGCCTTGAGGCACAAGGCAGTTCTCCGTGAGCTGCATCCGGTGGCACAGATGACTGTATTCCTCCCTTTCTCTCCCCTTGGTCTTTTCAGAAGCAGTCTCCAAGGAGAGGGGGATCTCCCAGCAGACCCCCGCCGTTCAGTTCTTCTCAGAATCCATTATTGAAGTCAGACTCCTTCCCCCAGTTCAGAGCTTGCCTGCCGGTTCCAAGGAGGAGAAGGCGGAGGGTGAGCCCCATTCAGGGAACGCTAATGGCACCCCTCCCTAAACACCCTTTACAAGAGATGCAGGAGCCAAAGTCTGAATTCCGGTCCTCAGGGCCTGCAGTCATGCCTGCCAAAATGTACATTCAAAGGACACCCTCCCTTGTCCTGGTAAAGTTGTCCCCTAGCTCGGAGATTTCAACTCTATTTCCCACAAAGACTTTTCCCCAGGCGAAGAGAATTGTCTTTATGGATACGTCTTTTTCTCACCTATTCTTTTCTAATTGTTTCTGCAACATTCTAACATGTATATGTGATTAAAATCCTGTTCTCTAGGGTTATACTGATTCTTCTCTAGTCGAATGCTAAAAATGAGATTAAACAGGCAAAATTATATTCTTGAATATCAGTTAGCAAGGCAATTCTCTTAGAAATATATTTTCCCCCATTTCAACTGTAAACTTGCTGGACCTATTTTGAGGGAGCTAGTTAAATTCTAGTTTTCAATCTTCATACTTTAAATTTGTAGAATTCTGGGTGAAAGATCGTTTCCGAGAGATGGGCCAGTCACCCCTAAGAGCCAGTGGGGAACTGCAACACGTCTCGTTGTCACATGGGGAAGAGGGAGGAAGGAGGAATGTCCCTAGGGGTTTCTCCTTTTCCTCCCCCACTTCCTTTTTACCTCTGTTTTGTTTGCTTTCTGTGTTTATTCCCTTGCCTTTCTGCCTGATTACATTCTGCAGCAACATTATGATTACAATTTTTTAAAAATTACTGATGACATTCAGTACCAAATCTGTCATCAGTGGCTATGAAATTATACATCTTCAAATACGATTTCACAATATCCGTGTAAGATGGCCTGAATCAAAGCAGCCTCTTGTAAGGACAAATTTTATAAAACTATTAAATTATCAACACAGGTCAGACTTGGAGAGTTTAGCCCCCGACGTATAAACCCTACAGAGAAGCCCCGTAAAACACTGTGACCGGTCCCTCCTACAACTCTGTGCCTCCCTCACGGGCCCCACCAGCTTCTCCCCCAGGCGCTGATAGGAGCAGTCGCGCCCGCAGGCGCCAGCCAAAGTGGTGCAGCTGGCGGCAGGGAAGCCACCCACGGGCTGACTTTGTGTAGCGGCGCTCAAAAACTGCACGACCACCGTCCGATCCTGGCTTTCCGAAAGCTGAACTGGGACGCGGAGAGGCTGCGCTAGTGGCATTGACGGTGAAAACGTGCTATACGTGTTAGTCCAGGGCCTGGACAGGTCAACGTTCGGTGGCGGTGGCCGCGACGCTCGAATGAACTGTAGGGGAAATACTCAGAGCAGCGCCCGGCACAGGATATGCCTAACAGGGCTGGCCGTTGCCGTAGTTCTGCAGCTGGACGCTGAAGACACGGCCAGAAACAGCCCTTGTGGGGAGAGGCGCGTGGGGCCGGCAGGTGCAGAGAGGGGCGCGGACGCGCCGTGAGGGAGGGGCCAGGCCCTCACAGGTGCATCCCTTCTGCAGGTACCCCGTCCCTTAAAGCAGCGTCGGAGAGATTCTGTTCTTTACAGCGAAGTAAACCCAGCGAAGGAACTCCCTAGTTCAGAGAGTGAACGGACAGAACGAGTTACTGGTCCTCAGCTGATTTGCAGTGTTTGGGCACATGGCGCCATGTCAAAATAACGAGCTGCCGTGAAATCTTAAAGCTCTAATACATGTTTTCCACCCCAGTGTATGTTAATCTATCAGTTCCTTTAATAAGTTCAGGGCCTCTCTCACCGCGCAGATTAGCTAATGCAATTTGGCCCATGACTTTGCACCCATTCTGCTTTGTGAAATGTAGGGATAATGAACTAATTGAAAAATACCGCCCCCA
This sequence comes from Mormoops blainvillei, assembly GCA_004026545.1. NCBI lineage: Eukaryota > Metazoa > Chordata > Mammalia > Chiroptera > Mormoopidae > Mormoops > Mormoops blainvillei. The sequence continues at coordinate 11,158 of PVJD01017132.1, forward strand.
GAGGCCAGTTCTGATCCAAGCCCCACTGGCAGCCTGGCTTCAGGAGAGGCTCATGAGGCCTTTGATGATGTGTGGTCGGGGCCAAGCCAACAACAGGTTAAATCTTTTGAAACATCAAAGAAGAATAAAGTAAGCGGAAAAATAAAACTGCCCCTAACTCTGTGAAGTGCTTTGTTATGAATGGACATAAAAATACAATTTTACTAAAACAAAGAAAGAGTATGTTCTCAGATGAGAGTCAAAATGAGGCAATGACACATGACAAGCAACCCACTTGGCACTGAGGGGCAAAGGACAGAAGACCAGCACCAGTTAAATGGGGACATAACTGAGACGTGTCCCAGCAAGTTCATCTGCCCCGGCCTCCATAACACAAGTCTTGCTTTGCAGCCATGCAACCACCCCTTTGTATCCGAACTCTGTCTTCCGGCTCAGGTCTTCTTGCATTCAAGCCCCCATGCTGTGGTTAAACTTCATATTACGTCATGAGGATGTTCCTGTTTTCCCATGTCTGGTGGTTCTTAGCTCAAGTGCATTTACCTGTTGGAGAGTTCAGGGTGGCTTTGGTGTTGCCATGTGTCAGCCGGGCTAAGGCCAGCGCACCCATTACACTTCCTTTGGGAAGGTCTTCAGTTGGAACTTTCTGAACACGCACCCAGGAAGAGAGGCTAGAGCCACAGTCTCCCCGTTTTCACCGGTATTTCCTCAACCTCAGTAACATTTCGCCAACACTGCTTGATCTTATTCCCCCAGATGATCGATTTACGGGTTGGTTTTTGCTTGAGTTCTAAGCAAATCCCAGACATCTCGTTCTACTTTCTATGCATACAAGACATCAAACGGTATATGACTTCTTTTTAAAAACAGAAAGGGAAACTTGAAAAATATTGACTTCTGACACTACATTCCAAGTATCCAAATTTTACACCTTCTCAAGGTCTGGTTCATGCTTACTGGGATTCCTGTCAAAGGGACTGCATCCACCTGACCCACACATTTGGGGATTCATTTCCTGCCAACCGTAATATGCCCTGAATTGGTGTGATAGAACGTGAAATTCTGTATTTTTAATTTAATTCCTCAAGAACGTACATTTTTTCCCAGATCCATCTATTTGCGTTTGATGGAACAGCAAATGGTGAAGTAAATGCATCAATTTGTGAAAAAAAAAAGTGTACTGTTTTTCAAAGTAGAGCAAGGAAGCACTGTAAGATTTAAAACAAAACAAAAACAAACACTCAAATTTAGACTCAGAAAGTCCCAGGTTCCAATTGGGATTCTGTCTTTTTAGTTTTGTTTGCTAAGCCTCAGTTTCTGCAGCTATCAAATGGAGGTGTGGCTGTTCCATTGCAAGCGAACCACGTGTTTTACCCATGTTTTAATTCGTACTTATTTTAATAACAATTTAAAAATATAGGATCACAGCTATGGGATTCATGCTGCTTAAATACACTTCAGCCAGGTCCAATGCATCGATTGTGATTTTCTCAAGTAAATAAATTTTAATAGCATAAATCACACACTCCCCCTCCAAGATTCCGGCGAAGATGAAGTAGTTAAATGAGATAATGCGTGTGACATGCCTGGCTCACAGTGGGCCACCACAAATGGCCCGTTATTATTAGCTTGTGACCATCTGCCTGGGAGAGGAGCCTGCATCTTACAAAACTCGTTTCTTTCCCCAGAATTTAACCCTGTGGGTCACACCCAATCGCAATAAGCTCAATTAATATTTGGTCTTTGATTTACTGATATGCCAGATAAAATAATATTTACAAATTAGGAGAAATAGCACCGGCCATAGAGAGTGTTCTCCATAGCAGCCAGAGAGACGTTTTCACATGGAGTCACAGGTAAAAGGCTCAGACAGGCTGCGTCCTGAGACTCAGGTACTGATGTCATTGTGGCCACACGCAAACGGGGGCTTTGAAACTTGCCCAGGACCGTAGATAAGAACCTCAGAGCTGAGCCCCAGCACGCAAGCGTGAACATTCTGATTTCCCTTGAATCTCTCCATCGCGGTGTGAGACAGTCCAATGGGCAGCAGAGCAGGAAGCAGGGACGGCCTCACCTAGGTCCTTGCGCTCTAATTCGTCCTCAGTCCTGCTGGTAATTTCTAGCGTCCTGTCTTAATGGATTCTTCTGGTTCTCCCAAAACATCTTAGAATGGCTTTCAAGCCATCTCTCGGGTCTCGGGGTGCCGTCTAGGGGCGCGAGGTGTAGCGGTCAGCAGTCAGGGGCGCTCCGACCCTCCACTCACTCCGTCCTCTCCCAAGAGCCCAGAGCGTCGTGCTGGGAGGGGCCGCAGGGTGTTCCTGCGGGTGGAAGGCCCGGTCTCCAGACCGGTGACCGGTTGCCATTTGGTGCTATTAGCAGGTATGAGTTGAGGCCGGCGGACCATCTGTCGCTCCTGCTGCTCCCTCGCCTGCCAGTGCGAACTGAGCTCCCTGGCGCCCAGAGCTGCGTGTCGCTCCCCTCGTCTCCCTCCCCTCCACCTCGCCCTGGGCCCAGGCCAGCTCTGCGCTGGAGGATGGAAAGACACGACCCCTGTGCACTTCTGCTCCCAAGCAGGGACATTTGACTACATCTGATGACGCTTTTTAATGTGGTGAGAGCCACCGCGCATTTGTCCACGGCTGACAAAATACTCAGAGAAGCGTGGGTCTTGTCAGAAGCGACCGGCCTGAATCCCACCGGGGCTGTCAGCGTGGCAGCCGCGTGCGCGACGGCTGCTCCTTGAAGTGCTTCTTCCCAGGAGCAGGCGAGCGGGGTCTGGTCCACGTTCGGCATCATTCTGGGGTCTGGGTAAGACCCCAGAAACAGGCTGAGCCCCCAGAGGCGAGAGGATTGAACTCCACATGCAGACAAGCATGGGAGTGGCTGGGGACGAGTCCGCGGTGCGGGGAGCGTGCCGCCTGCTGGCATGACTCACTGCGCCAGCACTGGTTTCCCAGGGGACCACGGAGGCGGGGCACCTGCAATCCGTGTCCACACTGTGCTCCTGTGGGCGTGGTCGCTGCTCCACATGGGCGCTCGGGACTTGGGGGCTTCCTGGGAGAGGATTCCTGTCTTCAAATGGCATCAGAGAGTGAACACAGAGAAAGACATACTTCTGGGGTTATTTGCAGACTCACAAGCAAGTCGGCAATGAATTTCTTTTTCCACAATAGACATTTAATTCTTGTCTGGCCTCCCAAATGGTGCCGAACACTAGACACGCTTGGAATGACTAGGGGAGCACAGCGGGGAGGGAAGAAAGCAGGAATGCAAGTGGGAAAGGAATGAAGGGTATTCCGAAAGGAAACGCAAGCCCGTGGCACGTGGGGCACAGCAAGGGCTCGCCGACATGTTCGGTGCTTCCTATGCGACAGACCCTGAAAATAATAGGGTCTCTAAACCCAGTTCGTCCTTTCCCAGAGCTAGCGGGCCTGGGCAGGGTGCAAGGGGCGACCTTCACAGAAAGCGGCAGTTCCGCTCCCCATGACGACCCGGGGCGGTGGGGAGAGCAGAGACACCAGCGCGGGAGCCACCGTGTAACCACAGCGCCCCGAGAGCACCTCCCCGAGACTTTCCGCTGTGCCAGGCCGACTCTAAAGTAGCCCCAACAGATAGTGCAGAGGTCCTCGTCCGGCCCGACTTTTTAAAAATAAGTTTAAAAATAATTTTAACATTGTTTGCCAGAAAAGAGACGTGGCCAAAATACTTCAGAAGTTTCTCCCCTAAAAGAGTGAACTCTGTCCCCTGAATATTTATTTGTACCTATTAATGACTTCAAATAAAGTATTTTATCACAGGCAACGAGAGGATAACATCCCCCTAGCCAGTGTCAAAGTTATCCCAAGTTCTGAACAAGTAGGTTTGAAATTTTAATGAGCTTTTATTAGGTATTTTGTTCCCTTAATTTTTTTTTTTAATGCTACTGACACTTTTCATTAACAGGGCATGGACATGCTGTGTATTTTTAAAGGGTTAAGAAAATTCTGAGGAACTGATTTTCCACTGAACCTCAAGTTCAAGAGACTTCGGTCCTTGTGAAGGAAGCACACAATTCTACCATCAAAATCACCTTCTCATGGGTTCAGAATCTTCAAGAAAGTCTAAAGTAACCCGAGCACCTTAAAATTAATCTTTCTGAGACAAAAATTAAAATTCCCGCTCTGCCCCCAGGGCCAGTTTTTAAATGAGTTGATATTCATTAAAGTTGTGTGAATGAATATCTGTGGTACTGACTTCTTACATTCATTCCTTTGTATTTCCCTCAGCAATAACACCTTAGTGCACAAGCTTGTTATAGGCACAAAGGATGTTTGTGCCTCTTCTGCAGGCCTGGGAGGCAGCAGAATGGAACTTTGAATTGATTGTCCCTCTCTCCCTCCCTTTCTTCCTTCCTCCCTCCCTTCTTTCCATTCATAAGCATTTTCGGAGCCCCTTCTCCATGCCCTACAGGTTTCTTTGGAAGATATGAATGAAGATGGTATCACATGGTCCTACAAGAGAGTCAAGACTGAGGACTCTCTGTAAATGAAAAGAAGAAAAGGGAGGAATGAAGAAAGATAGCATCCTCTTATTCATCTGTTTACAACGGTCACCGAATTAGGAGTTGAGCGATCACGCATTTACAGGACTCAAAGGGGGCGTACATTCTTAGGGAGGTGGCAGGTGGGCAGGAAGGAGGCAGGTGAGACTCCAGTACATTCCCTCAGTACACCTATACTTTAAAGCTACACTTCCCCTTGGCAAGGTTGGGCGCTAGATGTGGTTTTGCTGAGAAGTAAGAAGGGGACAGAGGGGGTGAGGAGAAAGGAGTACAATAATTGGGCTTTCTCAGGTCTACATCTACGCCATGAGGGTTGGGGTAAAGAGTGGGGAGACGCACCTGGTGTTCTCTTCGTCATTCCTCCATGAAAGATGAAGCAATCGAGGGGCAAAGACCAAGTCAGGAGCACAGGGCATTCACTTCGTTTCCATTAGAGATGTGAGGGTAGAGCATGAATAGCTTCGGAGAGCTCATCCGAAGATCAAGGAGATGGGGTCTTAGTCCTACTGTGCTCCTGGCCCTGTGTTGGCGAGGTGTTCTCTGCTCCCAGGGAACTCATGGCATAATTGGCTTATCAGACACATAATGAACAAAATTGACACAGAGTGCTGTGGGAACACAAAATGGTGACATGTCCTTTTGGGGAAGCTTGGGGAAGACTCCATGAAAGATGGGCAGATCTGGGAGTCTGGTTTTGAAATAGGTTTTAGAGCATGCCTGATTTTACCACTGAAAGGAGACCGTGAGGTGGATGGAGAGTTCTCAGGCACTTCAGTAAAGGGACAGGGCTGTGAAAACACACCCCACACCCAGGCAACAGTGAATGAGCACTGCAGTTAAAGATGCCGGTCACGGTGCGTGCGTGACGGCCAGGTGGTGAGAGAAGAGGCTGAAAACGTAGGAGCCAGATACTCAGATACCTTGAAGGAGGCTGGTGTCGGGCCGTGGAGAGCCATTCATTTCCTTTTTTGTTTTTGTTTTTGTGTTTTGGGGTGAGGTGAGAGGAGGATCAGCATGAAGGTCTACCATCAGATCTCTAGTTTAGATAAGTTTTTGCTGGAGGGTGGAAGGTGATGCGTGAGACGACAGATTCTTGGACTCTTCTTGCCTGTTGCAGGTTGGGCCCCGCCAAGAAGCAGCCTCTAAGATTGAGATTTGCAGGCAGACAGTTTACTGGGGATTGACTGCTGGTGGATCCATACCTGTGGGGGAGGGAGATGTCTCTGTCATGGTAACAAAGACCTCAAGTTATCCCACAGGGAGCCCCAGGGCTGGGAAGTCTGTTCAGAGTTGCATCGAATTGGGCCATCGGGGTCAGGTCTTATCCCCACACCATTCAGTCATTGGATAAAGAACAGGGTGTGACTTTGGTCAGCTGAGGTCAAGCGTCAAGAAGGAGAACTCAGTTGTCAACACTCTCAGCCACTGGGGGAATGAGGGTTCAGTTCCACTGCCACCCCTCATCTTTCCAGTCTTTAGAAAATGGCGTCACCAATTACCACGCTGATCGTCCCGAAGCCCTGGGACCTCGTTGGCCCCTCTCTTTCCACTACACTTCTCATCCCCTCCATCAGTAAATCCTGCCAGCTCTTCCTTTAAGGTCTTCATCTCCTTGCAGTTAGAGTACCCATACTTTGGTCTGTGCTCCCTCACTCCAACTGGCACTATTACAACAGACCCCCGAATGGCCTCCCTGCTTCCATTCCTGCTTGTTTACAGTTGGGAGTGATATCTTTTGCCACACAGGAACCACTATGAAATGGAGAATTTGTTGGGCCCTGGACAATCTAAGGAGAAAAAGAAGAAAAGAAAACTTGGGCTATTAATAAATGTTTTAAAAAGGTAAAGTCCCATAAATGTTAACACCTGGCAAAAATTTTAGTTAATTTATTAATTAATGAGAGAACCAGCAAGAAGTTACAATCAGTTCAAAGATGAATTCAGAGTAACCCTTTATATTAGCAATAGGTAATGCTGAAATAAATGAATAAAGAGCTGCAAAATTGATTTATTCAAAAGAAGGGGAGGGAATCAATTGTATTTCCAAAAGACAAACTTTATTTGTTTCTCTAGAGACAAGAATCATGTCCCCTGCTATCGGCTGTCTATAACTCACAGAGACATATGACAGTTCGAAGACAATGAAAATTGCAGAGGTGCCACCAACTCAGCTAATCTGGAAGGACATGCTTAGACAAGACCTGGTTTTCTGTCAAAGATACCCAGTCACCTTTCTGGTTCACTTCAAAGTCTTTCATGATTTTTTCCCCCATGGGATAGAGGGGATGCGGGGACAGAGAGAGAGGAATAAATTTCTTGGACAGTTTCAGTTTATGCCTGTTTTCCTGGAGAAATTATTAATAGCGAGTCTTTTATGCTCAAAAATGCCCTGACGTGGAAGGTAAGATACGTAGTTACCTGGTCTGGGATTTACTGTCATCTCATTATTTCTCACTTCAAACCACTTAAAACAGGAGACAGAGCCACACTGTGAAGGGTTAGCAACAACTCCAGTAGTGCCTCCAACCTCAGCGGGCGGGGCTGTGGCAGCAGGCGAGCTGTGTGCGTCTTGCAAGGGGTCCGGGCTGGAGCAGACGCCACTCCGCTGGGTTTCTCCTGGGTCGGTCCCCTTCCCCTGCTGCAGGGCGGGTTCCATCACTCTGGCGGATAATCAAAGGCTTGTGCGGCCTCACTTTCCAAAACATTGGGGATTTTGTGTTTTCTGCTAACATTCCAGAGCGAAAGCCCACAATAGCAGATGTGAGCCTGTCTGGAAGCAGGAGTTAGGGCAGAAAACAGTGACCGGGCCGCGTGTATTACAGCTG
>PVJD01017133.1:0-18525 GCA_004026545.1 Mormoops blainvillei
TGTCTGGGGCCGTGGATGGCGGGAGGCTTGTCTCAGAGGGGTCGACGAAGGGCCCTGTCTGGGGTGGTGCTGATGCTCGGTGCCTTGATCGCGAGGTGACACGGGTGCCTGCCTCTGTCACTGTGCTGACCCGCACAGTTGAAGAGGATGCTGCCTTTCGAATGTACGTCGTATGCCAGTAATGCCGAGCAGAGCCGTCCGCAGGGGGCTCTTCTCCCCTGTTCCCCGTCTCCCCAGGGACAAGCAGGTGCAGGAAGCACGGCCTCGCGTCCTGCCGTGGCGGCCGCCCACCCGGTGGGAGCCAGCGGGGCCGCCGGGGCGCGGGTGATGTAGTGCTACAGCAGCCGCAGAAAAGGAAACAAAAAGCAGGCTCCGCGCGACACTTGCATTTGTTAGCGGAGAAGCAAAGTATCTGCGGAGAAGAGCGACACCCTATTGTGTGGATGTCACTCCGGATTACCAAGCAGTAGAAAGCGCTTGGCTCGGCCACCAGCTCGTTAAACCTGAACCAGCCGCTGCCAGGTTTGTGTGTGCCTCGTGCCACCTGCCCGGCATCCCCGTTAATTCGCAGAGCAGGCGGCCCGATGGCTCGGCTCCCCTGGGGTCTCACCGGTGCGGAGGGCCACCCTCGGTCTTAGTGCCGGCCGACCTGGTCCTCCCTCCTGGATGGTCGGCGTCTTCACCTGGGGGCAACTCGAGGACCGGGAGTGGCAATGCATCGAAGTCAGAGTGACATGTCCACTGCAGAGACGCCGTGACAGGGCCAATGCTAGACCTACCGCAGGGCCAGTCCGTCCCCCTCTAAGTGGAGTGGGTCACAGGGGAGCTCGACACGCCATCCTTTCTTCATGGCAGATGTTCAGTTGTGAGTAAAACTGTTTCCTTGACCACACGTGCCTTCCAGTCAGGGTCAGGGGTAGCAGAGCTGTGTGGACACCTGGGCAGAGGGGGGAGATCGCGGAGGCCCACGGCCGCTCCCGCTCTCAGTGACCAGAAGTTGTGTCCTATTATTTGAGCAGAGACAAGAGGAAGAGAATGACCCACTGAAGGTCCTGCATCTCTCGGATCTAAACATTTGCTCCTCCTGGTTAATTTGCATGAACAAAGCACCCCTCAGGGCCTGCGGAGGGGCCACATCCTCGTCCTTGTGTGGGAAGGAGCCCTGGACCTGGAAGCAGGGAAGACTGAGCGCTCCTGCACTCTGCCGGGGGGTCTGATCTGGCGGGCATTGTCACCGAGCTCTTCCAATGGGCCCCCTTGCTTAAGAGTTCAAACCTGCTGCTGGCAACCAGTGGGCAACCATTGCCCTGTTCCCGTTGTCCCATTTTGAGACATCTCGGTCTTTGTTTATCACCAAAGTGGACGTGAAACCGAAGAGCCCACTGTGGTGATGAATACAGAGGTGCCCCCTACACCAGCTTCACTGACGAGCTGGTGGGGAGACAGAGAAAGGGGTTCATTGCCCATGCTGCACCTATGGGACTGTGTGCGTCTGGGCAGGTGTACGTGTGTGTGTGTTTAAAGGTCCTTCCCGCAGTCCCCAGAGTCTGCACTCCCCGCCCTCCCCTGGGTGCTCCTCCAGGAGTCCAAGTCTGCAGCCCAGCGGCTCTGCCTCCTCCCCATCCTTAACTGCCCCCCCGCACCTCGCCCGCTCGCTGGCCCAGGCTCACCTTGGTACCAATACCAGTGGCCTCCTGGGAAGACAGCGGCTCGGTGAGCCTCCCTGGTGTTCCCCTGCTCGCGCGTCAGAGATTATACGAATTTCTACGTTCCCTCAGTTGTAAGACCGGGAATTTTTTTCTAGTTAACATCTCCGAAGTTCAGATTGCTACTTACAATAGGAAAAAAAATTCTTACAATTATAAGCGACAGCATTTTTCTTCCTTAGCATCTTAGATTTAATTCAACAAGGCATTTCTTCCAGCTGAATACAGGGCAATTTCTCTCCAAGAGCAATTTTTATTATGATAATCTTATTATGTAAAATTTTCTCTGTCTCAAAACAAAAATATCTCAAAGTCCACAGGGTTCCGAGGCCTGGTTAACAAACAGCGTGCCCAGATGTGCCCAGCCCTGCTCCTGACCCACTTGCCCTCCTTCTGGAGAGGACAGACGGACGTCCAGGAACAGGCTTGGGAAATCATCTGTTTAAGTGTAAGCAGTGGGACTGTGTTCAGCAGAAAGGAGTCGCCATGGAACTGGGACTCACCAAACAGGAGGTGACTGTCCCAGTATGCTCCGAAGAGTAACCTCACCAGCGTCTGCTAGCAGGTGGTCAAAATGTGTGACTTTCTGGGCCACATTTCGGGGCACCTTGGTCGCGTCTCTGGAGGGGGAGCCCTAGTATCTATATCATCGGCTCCCCAGGAAGCTTTCATTCAAAGCAAGGTGACTGCTTTTCGGGGAAGTAGAATACCAGCCGTAGACCAGGACCTTTCACTTCAATTCACTGAGTTTAAACTCTCAAAGACCCTTAAAAAAGGAAGAGCAAACCTCACATGAAGACATGCTTATTGATTTCAGGGAGAGAGAGAGAGAGAGAGAGAGAGAGAGCGCGAGAAACATCAGTCGGTTGCCTCCCATAAGCGCCCCGACGGGGCATGGAACCTGCTACCCTTTGGTGGCAGGGACCGCGCTCCAACCTGCCAAGCCACTGGCCAGGGCTCAAAGACTCTTTAAAGATGTGTGTTAGTCCGGTGTTTGTGGTGGGTAAATGGAGGCACAAAGAGCTTGAGTGACTGCGCAAGCCGCCACCTGGGAAGTGGGGGAGGCTGGGTGTGAACCCCACCTATCGGACTCCAGGGTTTTCCAAGCCCCGTCTAGTCCACGGTGAACACGGAACATAATTTATACAGCCCTTTGTTTGGAACACAGTTTGACAAAATCTGTTGAATCCAACATGCCTGCCCCCTTTACCCAGCAATTTCCTTCAAGGAGTTACACGGCCAAAATTCTCAAGTGCTAATACAAAGACGCACACGCAGGCATGAATATTCACTGTAGCGTTACTTGTAACAGTAAAAAGTCATCAGAAATAATCCATAGGCACATCAGTAAGAGGAAGGTCAAATTATGATACTTCCATCCCGTTAAATAATGTGTAGCAGTAAAAAAAAATATTGTACATCTGCCTGTAACAGCATGAAACTCCCTCTAGGACATCTGATGAAATGGAAAAGGTGAATCTGAGTACAAAAATGTAGAGAAGACTGCAGCTTATGTGGAACAAAAAAGGTAGACTTCTATGTGTTTGTGTTACAAATACGAAGGCATAGAAAAATATCTAGGAAGGTATATACCGAATTGCAAATAGCGATGGTCTTTTAGGAGGTGCGCAGTAGGTGTTTCAAGTGGATGGGGTGGGAATGTATTTAAACTTGTTTATTTAATACTTAGTCCTATCTCCACACTGTATTAATTTTTACCATGAGAATTCGAGTGTTAAGAAAAATTTTAAATTAAAATAGGCAAATCATATAGTAAACTGTTCACATGCTTCTCGAGGTGAAATACGGAAGTGGTTGGAGGATGCGGGTTCTGCCAAATGGCTCATATAAAGGGTCTTTGTTGCTTCTTGTTATGAATTATGCTCTCTGCCTAATGGATGGCTTGTTGTTGTTTTTTTAAATCTCAAATCGGAACTGTGGAGTATAAAATTATATCTCAGCGAAGCCGACAGGTGTGACCCGTGCTGGTGAAATACCCTATTAATGGTGATGTTGGGCTTGTTGGAGACTAGTCATATTTCATTTTATGCTTAGTTGCTCCCAAGTTTTAATAAAGAGCCCATAATATCTGCTGCTTACCAAGGGAATTTAAGAAATCTCATCAAAATGTATACAAAGAAACAAAGATGAATTGCATGCAATGAATTGCCACATTCTTCTCAGCATATTAATGGGAAATGACAACCGTACTGGAAACTGCTAACCCTCGTGTCCTTTTTCTGTTTTGAAAAACTCAAATTGACTCATCCCGCGGCATTTCAATACCTTGCCATTTGTCTTGGAGAGGTCTTTCAGAGGTGCGCACGCCCACAGGCTTCGTGCTGTAAATTACCCAGTTCTCAATAAGGAACGTGCTCGCTGAGGAAGGGCTACGCGGATGTGGCTTCAAGGAGGCGAAGCCGTGTTTCATGACTTAACCCCTGGGACAGCGGGTAAACCGGAACCTTCCATCACTCCAGTACCAGTGACTCAGCTCGCGCTCTTACTGGACTGTCTCGTTGGCTTCATTCCTTTACCTTATTGTTTAGTTCCATCAGCCCGCCACAGGGAGTGAGGTCCACCCACGACCCGCTCTGGGACCTGGTCTGAGTCACCGTCTGCTCCGACACCCATTTATAAAACGAGAAGGAGTCGCCCAAGGCCATTATGCATGTCTTCATTCTAGAATTAAGAATGTCTAGCTTCTCCCACACAATGGCCAATGGGAAAGGCCTGGGCCGGTCTTGGGACTCGCTTTAACCAGAGGAGTTTGGTGGAAGCGACACTGTGCCGGTTCTGAGCCTAAGCCTCCAGAGACCTCGCACACTTCCACTGAGTCTTGTGGAACTGTGCTGGTTTCCATGGGAACAGGCCCACGCTAGCCTGCAGGAGAGCGAGAGGCTGTGTGGAGCAGAGTTGAGCCCATGGAGCATAACCCACGGAAGTGGGCGCACCCGGGGCAGGGGGGCCCCAGCGGAGCCCACCTTAAATGGCCAGCCTGCAGAACTGAGTTAAATAGGCGGAGGTTATTGTCAGCCACTACGTTGGGGAAGCTGGTTGCACGGCAACAGCTCACTGGTGCGGTGACAGACATAGAGCCAGGTGGGAGCAGTGTTAAGGCAGCAGGTGAAGACCGTAGCCTAGGCCTCCATTGCAAAGACTAGCAGTGCCTTTATACCAGTTCCTAATATTTAGCATGAAGTAGAAAAACGTCCCCATAAAAAGAAGGCTTCCCAAAGATCCAGAGAAGGCTAAGACGTGTTTTGGGCGAGGGAATGGGAAAATGCACCCTCATCTCAATCGGTACGACACCTTTGGAGGAGAGTTGGGCAACATCCATCCATTTAAGTGCATAGACAGATTTTCCCAGGCACTGCTCGGAATTTATCCTACAGATGCACCTCACAAGCGATACATGTGTCAGGATGTTCACTGAAGCAAGAAACTGGAAACCGTGTACATTTAAGAAGGACCTGGTTAAATAAGTCATGCACTATTCGTTCAGTGAAACAGTACACAGATGCTGAGAGAGACACATACCACTGCAAAATGATTGAGGCGCTGGGAGATATTTAGGTCGTGAGGGTGGAGCCCACATGATGGGGCTAGTGCCCCAGGGAGAAGAGTGTTTGCGTCCTCTCTCTCTGCTCTTCACCGCATGAGGATACAACGTTCACATTGTATCCCCTGCAAAATGGGAAGCGAGCTCTTCCCAGACACCTAACCTACCAGCCCTTCCCAACCTGAAGCCGCCCAGACCCTGGACCTTTGTTACAGCAGCCTGAACTGAGACAGTTGGCAAGGTCTTCTGTTGGATTCATATGTGCACGACGAGAATACATATGAATCTACCTAAGAAAAGGCGGAAAGAGTCCTAGAACTGGCACTCAATGCTGGGGCTGCCTTTAACGCCTAAGTCAGTGGACTACCTGGTGCCGACATGCACATGGATTTCTGTCATTCACCCTAGGCTTCTGGAACATCTTTACGATGGAGGGCTCATCGCCCGTGGATCTCAGGAGAGCCGTTCCAGAGCCGTCGCCTAGATGGAGGGACCCTGGCATGGGGGAAATGTTGAGTTGTCTTTAACAAAGGCTGGCCAGCGCCCCACGAGTGAGGGCTGCAGGAGTGGGCTGGAGGGTGGAACCCTGGGAAGGATGGGTCCTCACACTGCTGACGCTGCCCTGAACACTAATGTGATCGGGGCAGAGGGCAAGGCCTTTGGGGCTGGCAGCCCGTCACTCCGGCAGGTGTGTGGGCCCGGCAGCCTCTCCACTCAGCCCTCCTGTAGTTATCACTGGCGTTCTGGCAGGCAGGGTCTCACACACACAGCGTGGCCCCCCAGGGCCAGCCAGTTGGTCCGTTTGCTTCCCTGCCACGATCCAGCGTCTCCCCCAAAGCTAGGGCCCTCTTTGGCTCCTATGCAGGTACAGCCCAGAAGTGCAGGGGTTTAATGCCCCGCCTTGTCCTCTGAAGGGACAGTTCTAAGACACAGTTCCTCCGAGAGTCCCCAGTGTGACTGAGCCCGCGGCCCGCAAACGGTCAGCACGGTACGGGGCTTTCCGTCAGCTGTCCCCCTCTTCCTCACCCTGGAACCACCTCAGAATAGCGGTCCTTACCCGTCTTTGCCTCTAGTTCCGAGTCAGGAACAAACCGCTACGCTCTGACTTCTCCGAGCTTTGAACTGTCTCATCAGTAAGAAAAAATTATACTCACGCACACATGTGAATATATACACACATGTATTTATACACATCCATCTATACGTAACTGTGAAGCTAAATCTCTCCCCATTCTCTCTCTCCCCCTCCCTTCTCTGTTTCTCGCTCTGGAACGTGGTACGTGTTCAACAAGTAGTGACCAGTCCCCGGGTAGGGAGTGGCCTTTGCGCAGCCCTGACCCCACCCTCAGTTCCCGAGTCTGAGGTCTCTGCTCTGGGTCCTGGGGGCGGAGCCTCCGCCCCCCTTTCCCCCTGCCGCCGCAGAGACACGGGAAGGCAGACGTCTAGTTAGAAAAGTGTGTCTTAGCATTTGGAATTTGTCACTTGACCTTCAGCCCTCTGTCTACTGTGCCTTGCAAGTTTCTTTGGTGTGAAGAGAGCGTGCTTCGCAGCAGGAGGCTGGGGGGCAGCGGCCGTGTGCCCAGTATCACCACGTCACCCTGACTTGCAGGGAAAGCCTGCTCCGCCTTCAGTGAGCAGCCCTGCTGGTGGCCCGGGCAGTGACTTTCAGAAACCATGAGCTGGACATCCAAGGGGAAGCCAGTTTGCGTAGCGTCACAGAGGGTCTTAGATGTCTGTCCATGACCACGACCCTGGCAGGTAGAACTGAATTCTAGTCGACCACACTGTTCTTAATTAAGATGCCTTCATTCCTTCAGAATGGCCACGCGTCCTAATCGATTGCTTCTGAGGAAAATGGTTGCATTTCTTCAGTGGAACCGCCATTTCCTAGGTCGTCATGCACCATGAGAGTAACTTGGTGTGTGTGTGTGAGAGACAGAGAGATGGAGGGGGATGGAGGGAGAGATGAAGGAATGAGTGACTTCTCATCTCTGACCCTGGGACCTGGTCTCTGCTGAGGACAGATCTTGCTAAACTGGCCACTCTGCTGTGTTTCAGGTGGTTCCCTTTCCCTCCCCCTGGTAGAAGCAGGAGAACTTTCTCTGACATTTACTGTGAGACTCTGCCAGTGCTCCCCTGCCCCCCCCCCCCGCTGCATGCCTGGGTCCGCTGGCGTTTTCAGCCCTCTACGCGTGCCCGTGCCCCCATCCCTGTACGCCTCCCTGGCCTCGCACAGTCCACATGTGCCTGGGGCCCACCTGCCCCTGGGACGAGGTGTGCACAGCTAGGGCCCCTGCTGTCAGCGGTGTTTGCGGGCTCCCAGGTTGGCTTGGGCTGCGTTGACTCAGCGCCTGAGGGCAGCCTGTCCTGATGCCCTGGCCTCCCCGGGGAACACGTGTCCGTGTAGTCCCTGCCCAGACCCGAACCTCAGGACTGCTCTCCTGGTCACTCCCGCCCCCTTCACCGCTGGCACCTCCCCCTTTCCTGCTCCCACAAAGCCTCCCCACCTCCTCTCTGCTGGGCTGGGCTGACCAGCCTCCCCGTGTGCATTCGGCAGGCTCACCTGGGCATCCTGTTCCATGCCCGCTTCCCTTTCGTGCCCGTGCCCACCGTCCCTCCCTTCACTTTGCAGGGGCCTGTCCTAGAAGCGTGGGAGAAAGGGGGACCGGGGTCAAAAGACGCGGACGGGCTCACGTGCTCATTCTCTGCTGCTGATGTGCACGCGCGTACTCGTCAGAGTGTGTGATGCATGTGTGCATGGGACACAGAGCACGCGAGTCAGCGAACGCCCCCGCGTCTGCTTCCCGGTCAGCGAGTCTCTGGACCGCAGGCCGTTCAGAGTCCCACACCCTTTGTCCCGTTAGCCCCCGACCCCTTCTGGGAAACACCCCGCCGCACTCCTCTGAACAAGGGCATTTCCTGCACCCGCTTCTTGCCCTGGAAGCTGAGGGGCCCAAGCCTTTCTCTGCCTCCCCTCTGTCCCCCATCCCAGCCAGGGACAGGCAGCTGATGGACGTCGGTCAGTCAGTAGATCCCCGGGGACCCTGCTGGCCGGCAGGCGGCGGGTAGAAGCTGGACCCGCTGCAGGTGGGGTCCTTGCCCGCGCTGGGGGGCAGGCGGCCCGCAGGCCCTGCTGCTGACCTTGGCTCTGCCCCGCCCTCTGCCCCGCCCCCTGCCCCGCCCCCACCCCGCCCTCTGCCCGGCCACTGATTCTTGGGATCCCCCACCCTTTCGGTCCATTCCCATTTTGCCTGAGACAGCCGCTCCATTTCTGGATTTCGTTTTCGTTTTTCCTTTTGTTTGCAACCAGCAGCCTGCCTGGACACCGGCCAGAACTTCCTCAGCCGCAAGGGTCAGCTTAAAACCGCCTTTCAAAGGTGATGTCACAAGCCTGGCGCCTGGCCCGTGGAGCGATGTGTGCCCTTGGGCCCAGCAGGAGGTAGACGCCCGCCCGGTGTGGTCGGGACGGGGTGTCCCACAGCTCGGCCCCGCTGCCTCTTCCTGCCCACCCCACTCACCCGCGAGGGCGGGTGCAGCCGCAGCTCTAGGCCTGCTTCCCCGAGGCAGCCGCCGGGGTCCCAGGTGTGACTGCCCTGCCGGCCAGGCCTGGGGAAGGCGCCACCCAAGCTCTGGGCCCTCGGCCTGGGCCTTACAGCCGTACAGCCTCTGGCTCTGGGGTGAAGCCACCTTGGCAGGAAAGGGGGGCTGGTCTGGCTTCTCGGCTGCCTGCGTCTCCCCGCGTCTCCCCTGTGCCCAGCTGTGCGCTGCTGGAGCCTGGAGGGAGGGGCCAGGCGGGCACAAGCCCCATGTGAGAGTTTCCTCGGGAACCGTTTTGACTCCCGGTGCCTCTTCACGCCCCCTGAGGGCCAGGGCTGTCTTTATTCTCCTTGTGTCTTCCCCTGCCCTCAGCGACAGGCGCCGGGCAGACGCGTGTGTGAAGGAAGCAAGGGGCGGCGGGCCCTGCCAAGCAGCTTCCAGCCCCTGCTCGTCGGAGCGCGGCGGGCAGCCCCCTCGCAGCCCGGACAAGCCCGTGTGGGCCCCACGCGAGGGAGGGAAGCGGAAGGTGGCGGCACTGGGTGCCGGTCTGGCCTGAGGGACTGAGAGCAGAGTGACAGGCCATTCAGGGCGGTGCCCAAGTTCCAGGCGCGCCCCCCTCGCTTCCTCAGCAGGGCCCCAGGCTGTCACGCCAGCTGCCAAGGCTAACTGGGCACAACTTAACTCGATGTGACGGCATTAGTGTTGCTGTGACAATCCATAAAGCGTGGCTTGTTCATCAGATGTGAGTTTATTGTGTAAAGGCTCTACTTTAATCATATTAATCGACGTTTCAGAGCAGATGGGTTTCCTTTTCAAGCCACATTTGATCACATTTCATTAGTGTCATGTGAATGGCGGAAACCCTGGACCCTAAGACCGTTTTCTGGTGGCTCGTCTGTTTCCTGTGCCGTGAACTCGAGTGCCAGCCAGCGAGTCAGGACTTCTCTGCCGTTGACATTTCTGAAGCAGCCGACAAACTCAGGTTGCAACGTCGGGCTGACTGGCCAAGCTCACGGTTTTTCTGACTTCTAAGGAACTTTGGTCTAGAGACAGGGCTGACCCTGGGCGACCACGCCGTGGCCTCTCCCTCCTTGCCACCCCCTCCCCGCCCACCCTCCCCGCCTTCCCTGCTCCCTCCAAACGGGACTTGCAGTGGCTTATAAATTGTACCCAACAGGGTAAAAATAAATAAAATCAGTGTAAAGGGACGTGTGCGTTCGCTTCCTTCCGGTGCCGCCTCCCTGAGCCTCAGGTCCCTCGTCTCTACTGATATCAGAGTCCCGTTCTGATAGGGCTGCTGCGAAGGTTAACTGGGAGAGAAGGGGGAGGAGCTGAGGTCCCTGAGGTCCCTGAGGTCCCTGAGGCCCACGGGGACCTGGCTTCATCCTCGGGAGAGGCAGGACCACTGGGGGTGCTGAGCACAACAGGACACATCGCCCTTCGGGAGGCTGCAGCCGCCCCCGCCTTGCAGGGTTAAGGACTCAAACAGACCAGCACCTCTCGGACACGTGGCGGAGTCCTCATCTCCGATGGAGCCACGTCCCGGGCAGCCCGCGAGGGCGGAGGCGGTGGCCAGCGCTCCGGGATCCCTCAAGGTCCCTGAAGCTGGGAATCCACCCCAGTTGTCGAGTCCCTGTCTTGTCATTTGTCAAGCACACAGGCGATGTCGCAGCCGGTCACGCTGGTAGGTCCCCGCGAAGAGAACACCCCGGCTGAAAACACATTGAGATCGATAATATTCCTCCTCCAAAGATGGAGGAACTTCTGAGGAATAGGCTCTGGAGAGGACTGGTGGGCAGGTGTGATGTCAAGTCTCCTCTGGCAGCAACACAGGGCGGTGCTGTGTGCATCGGTCACAGGGTGGGGCTCTGCGTGAGCGAACCCCAGGGGGCGAGAGCCCAGGCCCAGGACAAAACGCTCAACTCAGAGGCCGCGGGCTAGTTCCCCCGGGTCAACCTGGCCCGCGGATGGATGTGGTGATGGTTTCCGAGGGGCCGGCGTAGCTTTTAAAACAACATTTAAATTATGACCTGAGTAGAAACTGCAAACAAAAATTTGGATTTTGGCTTTTCTGGGGGGACGGGAAGAGCTGCACCTCTGGGCCCCGTTCCAGCTGGGGGGGGGGGGGGGGGCGCCGAGCTGGGCAGCCGCCGCCCCTTCCCCAGGGGCCATGCTGCTTCTCCCCCTTATTTAAATACCTGCCGGCGCCGCTGGCATTCGGTTCGCGGCCTTGACTTAAGTGTGGGGTCCCAGTCTCAAGCTCTTTAAAGGAGCTCTTCAAGGGGCCAGGACCCCGCCCTCTTGTAGTCCCCCCCAGATGCCACCAGGGCAAAGTCGAGCATCAGCTTTGCGTCTCCCCAGGGCAGACTTCCCCCCACCCGCACGGCTTTATAAATATTGACACAATTTTTAAAAGGGTCCCCATGAGTAGAGCAGAGACCTCCCATTTCTTTTCCTTCCTCTCTGGTCCTGAATGAGAAGGGGCACGCTTTGAACATTTAAAGAAAAGCCACCTCATATTTATTTCGAACTGCAGATGTGAGAGAAGGACGCCTCCCCCCACCGCGCCAGTGCTTTCTGCTTGTTCTGTTCTTCTAATGGCAAGGAGGGCTGGAATTTTAATAATATCTCCGTGGAATGGCTTTCTTCATGCATGAATTATTTCTCATCTAAAGGCTGTGGGAGGTGCTGCTGCGTTTCCTCTTCCTCCTGTGGAAAATGATGACTGTTTTCATTGCCAGACACGCTACTGTCAGAGCCCATGACGCTGGCGGGGAGGGGGTGCGGGGACAGACCTGCACGGCGGCGCCCCAGGCCCGGCGGCTGGGGGCAGGTGGCTGTCGGTGCAGGGTTAAGGCAGAGGAGGGCTGGGGGGGCCGCTCTCTCCCTCCTTTGAGCCCCATAAAGCCTTCTGGGAGCAGATGTTGTCATCATCGTTTGTACAGAAGAAATAACAGAGCTCAGAGAGGTTCAGACCCTTCCCCAAGGTCACCCAGCCAGTCAGTGGCAGACCTGGCGTTTTAAGTCTGGTCGTGCCGGCTCCTGGCACTTTAACCACCACATGGGGCTGTCTTTCCCGCGGGGGGATGATTTCTGAAGGGCGTGGGCATGGGGTGGGGGACTTCCAGGGCCGTGCATCATGGTGTGCCTGGCACTTCCTAAACTTCGTCCCAGTTCAGCCCGATAACACCCCTGGGAGGCGGGTACCGTTTGTCCTTGCCTCACAGATGCAAGGCTCTCGTCGCCGTGCTGGGCGTCGGATTTCTGGAACGTCCTCGTCTCTGGTCACGCGTCTGTAACCTGTAACCCCCACTCCCAGCCCCTGGTGACCAACCACCATTCTCCTCTCTGTTTCTACAAGTTTGGTGTTTTTTTTCAGATTCCCTATGTAAGTGAGATTACGCGGTATTTGTCTTTCTGCACCTGACTTATCTCACTTACCGTAACGCCCTGGAGGTGCATCCAGGTTCTTGCAAATCATGCGATTTCCTTCTTTTTCACAGCTGAATAATGTTCCATTGTGTGTGTGTATCACGTCGTCTTTACCCATTTACCTGTTACACTTCAGAGCTGCTAAGAGACTAGAACTTGAATGTTCTCCCCACAGAGATGAAGATAACTGTGTGACAGGGCAGAGGTTGTAGCTAATGCTGCAGCTCATCACATGGCCACATGTGAATGTATCACAGTGGCATGTTCTACGCCTTCAACTTATACATGGCAATTATAGCTCAATTAAAATAATTTTTAAAAGTGGGAGAATTTGAGGCTCAGTTTTTGGCCAAGGATTGAGCAGCCTCGGACAGGGCTTCGCCCTCCGGCCCCAGGAACCACAGTCCTTCGCTGTCCTGTGTACGGAGACTTCCTGGGCCAGAGCCCCAAAGTGCGGGACTCACGTCCTTGGGGGCCCGTGAAATCATGTCAGGAATCATGGACAAATCTTTTTTTTTTTAAATGTTTTTTAATGGTGTTCGTTTCTTAAAAGCTGTGCTAGAAAAATATTTTTGAAACACACCAAACCCAGGACTTCATGCCCACTCTTACTTGGACCAAGGTCAAAATTTGCTTAAGTGAAACAAGGGAGCTGATTTTTTCAGAAGCATGTAAGCAAGAGGAGAGGTGGTCTTCAGAAATGGCGAGAGTTGTCAGGATGGTTTGCGGAGGGCGAGCTCGGGAAGCAGAGTCGTCCCGTATTGACATTAAAGAATGGGATTTCATGTGCTGGGCACCGGCATGGTGAGGCCACGCTCCTTCTCCGATGGCTGTCCCCTCGCTGTCCCCGGCTCCTTCCCCACAGTGAGAGGAGCCCTGTCCCCCTAGCACGGCCATGGCCCAGGAGCCCCAGATGGTGGTTGGCCCGCGGTGGCCAAAGCTAGCTGGGCCAGCCCGCTGCTTCCCAGTAAGCACACAGCGGAACCAGGGCCCGGCTGGACGGCCCTGCTGGAGGGAGGCCGTGCGAGCAGGAAGTCGCGTGGCCACTCTGTCGGGTAAAAGGAGACGCAGGAAGCGTGCTGAGTGAAGGAAGCTGAGGTAGGCGCAGAGCGCCCGGGCCCCACACTCCCTGCCGGCCTCCTGTCCCTCCAGCTCCGTTCTGCTCCCGAAACCCAGTGGGCTCCTTCTGACACTTCTGGCTCCTTCCCGTTACTTCCCCTTTTTGCCCACACAGCTCCAGTGGGGACCAGTCGCAGCAAACAGGGAGCCGTACCCGGTGCCGAGCTGCTCCGGGGTGGCTCCCCTCCGCACCGCGCGCCCTCCCCTGGGTGCTGTTCTAATACGTCGCCGCCAGGCGAGGCGGCTGGGCCCTCGCTCCCTGCCCGCACAGGCCCTTCGAGGCGAGACAGGCCCGTCCTGCCCCTCTAAATGGCAGTGGGGCCAGACGGCTCAGCCCCCCCTGGAGGCCCGGGAACCTTGGCGCGCAACCTGCCACGGCGGCCGGGGCATGTGGAGTTCGTGGCTTCTCTGGGCCTTGAGGAAGGGCGGCCTCCGTGACGAGAGGAGAGAGGAGGCAGGTCCTTAAACGGCTCACAGCGGCTCTTACTTGCACAGAAAATGGTTCTCCTTTGAGCCCCGAAGGCTGGGGCTTGCCCTCTCTGGTCCTCTCCCTTGGGCAGGCCTTCCTAAGAGGGGTGCGAGACACGCCTCCACAGAACCCGGAGCCCCAGTTTAAAGTACGTCTACTGCACAGGCATTCTCTGGCACGGAAGACCCTGTGTGTACCTGCTGAGCCGTCAGCTGATCAGCCTCAGAGATCCAGCCCCACTCCCGGCTACTCACGCACAGCCTGTCCTGGTCAAGCTGATCTCCTTAGGGTGCCCGGCAGTCAGCGCACCCGTGGAACTCCTGCCTCACCTGGGCCCCTGCTCTGGGAACAGCCCTTTCACCACCCTGGGCGTAGACCCTGCCATCCTCGACGTCCTGCTTCCCACCCCAGAGCGGACCGGACCTGGGGTGGGCTGGGGGGTCTCACAGAGACTCTGGTGAGCTGTAGAGCTATGTTGGAAGACCTTATGGGTCGGGGGGCTGCGGGGCTGAGTCCAGGGGTGTGCAGGCGGGACCCTGTGCAGGCGGGACACACGAAGGGGCCCGAAGGACGAGAGCAGCAGAGGTAAGATGCCATTTGTCCATGATCTAGCCAGCATCCCAGGTCCCCATGTCTGTCTGTCTTGACAACCA
This sequence comes from Mormoops blainvillei, assembly GCA_004026545.1. Lineage (NCBI taxonomy): Eukaryota > Metazoa > Chordata > Mammalia > Chiroptera > Mormoopidae > Mormoops > Mormoops blainvillei. The sequence continues at coordinate 14,479 of PVJD01017133.1, forward strand.
GTCTCATTTTCTTACCTTGAATATCAGGAGATGAGCTTCTAATAAGCCCACTTTTCGGTTGAGTTAAAATTTAGATACCGCAAATCGCTCACATCTCGAGAGGGTTGCTGTTTCTAGAGAGCATGTGCACATGGTGCATGACGAACTGTTTCCTGCCCCCACTTGTCTGGGCCACCCCCTCCCCAGGGTGCCCTGCTTTACGCCGACCCGAGCCCTGCCCATCCGCCTGGAAGCCCCGGACCCCCCAGGCCAGAAAGAGCCCCCCGTACTCCGAGACACATAGTCACTCCAGGCTGCTGTCACGGAAACACGAGAGACTGTGGCTTAAGCAGCAGAAATGCATTCCCCGCCACTCTGGAGTTCAGGAAGTCCGAGGCCAAGGGGCTAGCCAGTGTGGCTCCTGGCAAGGGCTCTCTTCCTGCTCTTCCGGAAGGCTGCCCCGCTGTGTCCTTGCATGGCCTTCCTGTGCCTCTCCTCCCAAGGGTACTCCTCCTATTTGTGGGGGCTCCACCCTCCTAACCTAATTCTCCCAGAGGCCCCTGCTCCAAATGCCATCACACTGGGGGTTAGGCTTCAGAGCGCGAACCTGGGGGACAGAAACGCCCCCTCCGCAGCAGAGCCCAAGGACTTGACGGTCAACGAAGCCGTTCAGTTAACAGCATGGAAGGAAGGCACTTTCCCCTCGGTGCCAGGCCGTGCTGGGCGCTGGGGACACAGACGGAGCCCTGCTCTGCCCCAGGAGCTCAGCGGAGCAGACAGGCCTGTTGGAACCCAACTGTAACGCCAGGTGACAAGCGCTCTAGTGAGACCATTTCCTCCTGTTGAAGGCGGAGCAGCGTCCTCGGGGAAAGAGGGATAACAGGGTGACATGGGGGAGTTAGGGATGAGGGAAACTCGGCCAGGTGCACGAGGGGGCACAGGCCTGGCACACCATCGCCGTCCCAGGAAAGAGGCTCTGGTTGGCTGAGCTCAGGTCATGAGTCACGTCTTGTCCTGGGAGTGGAGGGGAGAAGTGGCAGAAGAGGCTTCTGGGGACTCCTCCGGCTTCCACGGTGAGAGCGGGAGGGCGGGGGCCCAGACACTTGTCCTAGCACGATTCAACCCCAGGGGAGAGGCGGCGGGTGCTGGGTTCACGGACAGCAGTGGAGACGCCACCCCTGGGTTTACTCTCTAATGCCTCCTGATGTTCCCCACTGATCCCGACCAGATACACACCCGGGGCACAGTCGGAGGAGCGTGGGCGTGGGGCTGGCCGTGGGCCATCACCCAACCTTTCCTGGACTCAGTCCCCTTATCTGTGCATGGAGGTCACTCGTGTCCGGTGACCAGGATTCTTGGGAGGGTTAGAGATGACCACTGTGAAGAGCCGTGTGTTTGCTCTGGCCGCAGGAGACCCTGTAAGTGGCAGCCATTGCATCACTTCTCACAAAGCAGCAACAGTGACAAACCTGCCCTCTCTCTGCCTCCACCCCCAGGGGCCTCTGTCCTTCCTCCCCGACAGGTGCCGAGTCACTGGCTACCCAAGAGGACAGGCGCTCTCTGCCCCAGTCGTGGGAGCTGGGGGTGAGCTATAGAGCCTCAGGACCCCCCGGAAGACAGCGTGCCTGACAGGGAGCCCCTGCCCGCCCCAGGATGGGGCGATGGCCAGCGCCCAGAACTTAGGGAGGAGGGGCCCCCGTTGCACATCCAGGTGACTCGTCTGTGCACCGATTCCCTCACAGCTCCCCGTTCCCTCACAACGCCAGGCAGGCCGCGCGCTCCTGGAAGCTGCAGTTTTACATGCGGTTACACATGCGGTTACATCCCTCCACCCCTTCCCTGTCTCAGCTCTTCTGTTCTTGAAACAGACCTTTGTTCTTTTTCTTTTATCTTTTTTTTTTTTTTATGTTTTTTGCTCCTCTACAAGTAATGGGATGAGTTCGCGACTCCTGCCGCCCTCAGAATTGCCTGGCTTTGAGACTGCATTCCAAATCCTTTAATGGTACTTTAATGTCAGGTGCAAAATGAAGCCTTTCCCACGTCTTTATCACATGCTTGAAAGGACAAAGTGGCCTTGTCACGTGCTGCCGTGCTGCTCTCCGAGCTTTGCCGCGATTTGCTCCGAACTGATGACTTTTCCTGCGGCGCCCATACTGCAGCCTCCGGGGAACCCCCACCTTCGGTCGAGAGAGAGATTTGATTTCTCTGCAGATAATGACTCCCTTCCTTGTCGTGACCCGTGGATCAAAGAGCATCAACAAATTCAGATTCTCTGTCTTTTTCTCTTTTGCTGGGTTGGCTGCTAGAAGTAGGTTGGATGAAACCAATTTCTTTGAAACAGCTTGGCTTGGACTCCAGTGCCAAGTCCAAAGTTGTTAGTGTTTGGCAGGGGCTGCCACGCGGCGTGGCCGGCACTGATACCCGTGAATGCCGCCGTTGCTCTCGGCATGGCGCCCCTGCAAAGCTCGGGCGCGGGCCCCGTGCCCTCCACGTTTTGAAATCACCTCTCACACGTGCCCTTCCTCTCGCTGTCTTCCTGCTGCTCGGAGCGTTAAGTCTGTCTTTTTACAGGGTTATTACAGCCTCGACATATTGAGGAAGCTCAGGCGTAGTCCAACCCCTTTCCACTCTCATTCTTTAGTCCCTTCCTAGGAATGTCATCCATGCCCATGACTTCAGTTGCCTCCAGTGGGCTGATGACTCACCCACTCGAGTTTGAAGAGCCTGACCCCGTCCCGTGTGGCTCAGTCCCACACCCGCTGCCTCCCTCACACCGCCGTGGGGCCTGTTAAAATCTGAATGCAGGGTGCCCCCTCAGAGGCTCCCCCCCAAGACACCATCTCCACGAACAGGGGCCCCACCCACCAGCCTTCGAACCAAAACCACGGGGTCTTCCTGGACACGTTTTCCCCGCCCACTCTCGTTAATCTCCTCAGTCCGGCCACTGGAGACACGAGTGTTGGCCCGTGTGTTTGCACCCTGCCACGGGCACCCGGGCGCATGGCGTCCTCCTGGCCTACTGACCTCCTCGGCGCACGCCCCAACCTGTTTCCCTGTTGTAGGCTTTCCAAAACCTAACCCCGGTCCCGGCACCCTCTGCCTGCAAACCTCCGGAGCTGTCTAGTTGATTGTAAGATAGGAGCGCAAACCCTCGTGCCCTTCGTGCTGCCTCCTGCACCCGCCCCCCCGTGCAGAGCTCTGCCCAGCCATCGCCCCCGTGAGGAGGGCCATCCCGCACCTGCCTGCCGTTGGTGCTGCCTGTGCCCCTGCCTCTCCTTCCCAGCATTCCCCGCGGCGATGCCCGGGAGTCGCTGACGGCCTGGCCCCGAGCCACGAAGGCATTGAGTGCATCTCTTTCAGCTCATTAGGTGTGGGGCCCAGTGCGGCAACCGTCCACATAGGAGATGCTCAGTAAATATTTTTAAATAGACAAGTAATGTCATTCCAGCATAAAACCAGATTAAGCGTCCACGGGAACGCAGATTCCAGATAGAAACAAAGAAGGGGCCACGTACTCAGGGTCTGGTTCGGGCCTGGGAGACACTGTGGTCGCTGCTTTTCACCGTGAAGGTCGTTAGAGTGCCCCCAGCAGCAGCCTGTGCCCCGCGGGCCTTCCTTGATTAATTGCACAAGCAGGGCCTGTGATGGGAAGGAATGTTCCGTGCGTGGGGCCTGGTGTGGGAGGCTGCTCCGTTCGTCGCCATGTGTTTGGCTCTCCCGGGTCGCGCCCCTGGGCTCACGGACTTCCAGGCGCGGAGGCTTGGGGGACGCCAGCATCGTGTGTAGCACAAGGCGAGAGAAGTGGCTTAGAGTCAGCTCTCCCAGTTGCTGGCTGTGGGGCCTCCAACACACCTCTTGCCCTCTCCCGACCCACGTGTCCTATTCTGTGGAAGGAGGACCACAAAATCAAGGTGTTTCTGAGGATTCGGTGAGACCTGAGAGGCGAGGAGCGGCGCACGGCGAGCGGAGGGTCGCTGTGGCACAGAAAGTGATGGGGGTCCGAGAAGGGGGCGGGGCAGAAGCAAGAGAAAGAGAGCCACGGAGGAAGGGGCCTGGGCTGGGCCCTGG
>PVJD01017134.1:0-18523 GCA_004026545.1 Mormoops blainvillei
TTTTTAACTTATAAATCAGAAAATTATCCAAAAATTATTATTAATTAATCAATTTAATGTTGTTAGTCTATTGTCTTAAAGTTGTCCAAGGAAGTAAAAATTATAATGTAAGCCAACACAATGTATTTTTTTGTAGCACTACAAGAAGGCACCAGATTAAACACTACTGAAGATATAATTTAGTGGACATTTCATTTAAACAGTTTTGTACTTTGGTATCCCTAAACTACTTATTAAATTAATTATTGATTGCTGGATCCATACAACTAACATACAAATTTTCTAAAGTTTAATATATTAGAAATTAAATTTGTTATATTTATTAAAATATTGTGCTAAAAATTTCTGTGACAATGATATCAAGAAGGCCTACAGTTCATTTTAAGCTAAAATGAATCAACTCTAAATAGTTAAAAGTTATCTAAATATCAAGAATAGTATGTAAAATCTCATCATGTAAATGACCCTCTGTATTTATATATCAAAATTTAAAGATATTTACATCTATGTCATGAATCTGTTTATCTAAACCTTAAGTCATTACCCGAACTCCCTGTTAAGCATTTTGATTATGAGTTACAGTTTCACAAGGAAAAACATGGAAAAGAAGCATATATCTTTGTATTTTTTTCTACTTTTTCTCTTTTATTTAGAATTGTTAACCATTTATCTGGATATTTCTAGAGTATGCACCTAAGAAGGAGTTTTTGTTTTTGTTTTTGTTTTTTTGTCATTTTGTATGATTAACTAATCCAAAATTTTCCCCTAAAAGGAGAAAAATAGAGAAAGGAGAAAAGAAATGAGTTGATGGGAGCCAGCTTCAAACATATATAAATTTACCACTGTAAAGGCTGATTATTTTCCTTTTTAAGGAAAGGGCTTAGATTTAAGAAAAGTGTATTTTGACATGCAAATGCCCGTCATATTAAAATATATATATCTATTTCTGTAACATTTTTCAAAATTTATAAAACCACTGGGTTATTGTTAGAAGTTGATATTCTCTTTGGTGGTTAGAAATAACGATGTTACTAATAGAGTAAAATAGTCATTTAAAAATAGTCCACTGGGGATTCCTTATCTTATTCCACCCTGTCTTTTCTTCTCTTTTTCTTCTTTGGAAAGTTTAAAAACTATTTTCTTGAGTTTATTGGAGTGATAATTAATAAAATTATATAGGCTTCAGGTGTAGAGTTCTATAATATGTTATCTTTATGTTGTATTATGCATTTATTACACTAATTCAAATCTCCTTCCATCTCCATTTATTCCCCCTTTACCCTTTTCTCCCTCCCTGCACCCCCCCTTACCCTCTGGCAATCACTACATTGTTGTCTGTGTCTATGATTTTTTTTTTTCTTAATCCATGTACTTTTGTCTATATTTTTCTTATTTAGTATTCAGGATGAAAATGAGTAGAAAGACAACTTACCTTAGTATACATGAAGCAAAACATAGTCTGAACTTAATTAAACATCTTCCCTTTCATATTTCAAGCATCTGTTAACTCTAGTATATTATGTTCCTCCTCGGCCTCAGAGTTATTCCATTTATCATTCTCACATCTTAGATGTTTCTTATATATTTTTTCTGGCACCTTCAACAGTAGTTTATGTATTACAATGACTAAATAAATGTACTTTATTAAGGTTTAAATTATAGCATTAAAATTAATTATTTAATTATATGTTGCCACCATATAATAATTAACTCACTCAATAAACATTAGCATTCAGATGTGTTACAATTTCTACCAATGTAGGAGAAAAGATCAGTGAGCCAATGTTGAATTTTCTTTATTAATTATTAATTTTCTAAATCTATGTAACAGATTTTACTGTAACTCAGAATGACACATTGATTCATTAAGAAAGAGAATGTGATACTGAAAGAATCAAGGTAAAAGAGAATGTAAACAACAAAAAAGGAAGAAAAAAATAAAGAATACTGTAGAGGTTTTTAAAGGAATATACGCAGAAGAATTAGTGGATATGAAAACCTGAAGCAGCCAAGCGAGACACACTATAGCTTAAAATTGCTACTTTTACTCTCTTGTTCTCTCAGGTGCTAGAGTTTTGAAAAAAAATTATCGGTTCCATTATTGGAAACTATTTCTTTGCCTTGCTTTCATTTTTCATTGAGTTTTTTCCTAATCTGAAAGTATTTAAACTGTACCTGGAAGGTCTTAACAGTAAGTACATAAACACAGGGCAGGCAAAAGTAGGTTTACAGTTGTAAGTATATGACACAGTTTACTATTGTATTACTATTTATTGATTATTATATTATTTTCTATATGCCCAACTATAAACCTACTTTAACCCCATCCTGTATTCATGACAGGATTATGACCTAATTTGTCGAAGGTTACTTTTTAATTTTCTTCACCTGACATATTTATGGCCAATATAGGCAACTACATTTGATTTATACACTACTTTCATAAGAGAAAAAGAAATGGAAAAGGACATCTTAAGAAATTCCTTTATGCTATATGTAGTAAAATGATAAATAATATTGAATTGAAAATTATTTCTGTTCTGTTTTTCTTAGAAGGCATGCATTTTATTTATATTTACTTGTCATTATAATTAGTTCTTATTTCATTCTGTAAACCTCTCAATAAAGGGGTAATGTCATAGGCTTTAGGCTTCTAATTTTAACTACTGGTATCGTATGCTCATTTTTATAAAACATTATTAACAATGACTGTGTGTTATTTACAGATATTGGCTGACCTAGAAAACCATGCATTATTTAAGAATGATCTGGAATGTCAAAAGTTGATTCTGGAAGCAATGAAATATCATCTACTACCAGAAAGAAGAACTTTAATGCAAAGTCCAAGGACTAAACCTAGGAAATCCACAGTTGGAACTCTGTATGCTGTAGGAGGAATGGACAACAACAAAGGTATATAATTTTAGACCTATATATAATACATATACTGTATCATACCATGACACAATTTTGATATTGGAATTTGCATATTGTCAACAAACATTACATAAACTTAGTTTTATCTATTAAAATTTAAGATTAAGGCAACAGTTAAAAGAACACCTCATATTTTCAGTCTGTAGTTGCTGCTTCTGCTTCTTATTCATCTTTAGATCCTTTATTACTTATGCATTATCTACAAGATTTCATAGGAAATGAAAAATGAGATTTAAAGCACTTGGGAAACACTGGCCAAATAATTTTTTGGCTATATTGAGAACTATATTTCCATTCTAAGTAATGGAAAGGGAATGTGCCAGGTGTGTGCTTACTGAAAGTAATATTATGAAGAGATCTTCTGCTTGCAAAGAGTTTAAAATTTCATACAGAAACCAGTCTAATAAATAGACAATTGTAAATGAGTATAAAAGTTGTGGAAGTTATAATTTATAAATTTAATTGTTTTAACAATTTTGCCATTCAAAAGGAAGTGAATGTTTTGTTTAAAATGTAAACACATGCACTTAAAGATTTTGTTCTTACATTTCTTGGTGGAAGAAAATCTCCTATTAATATTTTCCTCTTCAGCATCTCTTAAGTGGGTCTTAATTTTCTTGAACAAGCACACAAGACAAATAATATGTATCAAATGTAATATATATCAAATAATATGTATCTTTGGGTCTAATAAGTGATATAATTGTCTATAATTATTTAATGCTCATGTAAAAAATTCAGTCGGCAACATGTGATCACCTATTCAACCTCTTCTAAAGAAGCCTTGCTGTGAAAGAATAAGAAGGAAGCAAGAAAACTTACTTCAACCACTGTGAAGATCCCAAATAGTAGCAGCTTAAAATTTATGTAAATAAAAAACAATTTAAAATCATTAATAAAAAAATGACTTATTCCCATTTTGGTCTTGACGAATATACGAGGGGGACCCCCAAACCAGAATGTATTTATAAAAAATTGTGTGTTTATTCTTCCTTCTTTAAATTTCAGCCACCCCCAAAGTACTCTCCATTTGACGTAAGACACCAATGGAGATGTTTTTCCACTGCTCAAAACAGTTTTTTAACTGGTCGATTTTGATGCCTTTTAGTGTTTCTGCCGTTTTTTGTGTCACCTCTTCCACATCAGCAAAACATTTCCCTTTGAGGACTTCTTTTATTCAGGGAAACAAAATGAAGTTGCTCAGGGCGAGATCGGGTAACTAGGGAGGGTGGGGCAGGGAGTCAGGCCGTTTTTGGTCAGAAACTGTTGAACACTCAGCATGGTGTGGGCAGGTGCACGCGTAAATCATGCAGCAGGCAATGACAAATGGAAAGTCTTCATAAGAAATACATGTAAACCAAAAGTAGCTTCTCACAACAACGCCAGCTGAAGCGCTAATGCAGATGGGTTCCTAGAACACTCACCTAGCAGGGGAAGCCTGTACTACAAGAGGTCCACCCTCCAGAACATAATTCTGGTTTTTGGGGGGTACTCCCAGTATCTTGTCGCCATTCGATATTTTTAATAGTTAAATTTTTTGAAAAGTCTAATTCTTATTTACTGGGATATTGATTTCTTATATTTATCACATTAAACGAGCACTAACATAACTATCAATTTAAAAAGTATAAACAGCATGTTGCTTTAATACCTAGAAAAATGACATTAATCTCTCTCTACTTCTTTCTCTCACTCCTTCCCTGCCTCCCTATCTCCCCCATTTCTCTCTCCCAAATGTGTGTTACTACTTTAAGACGACAGTTTTAACTGATGTTCTGCAGAAGTCACGCGGTATGCTACGAGAATTTAAAATCCCTGATTATTTAATCAGGGTCATTGACTCTGTTCCCTTAAATTTCCAAACAAATAAAAAAACGAAAACAGCCAACACAATAGCCATCTGCCTTGAAAGAATCAAAATGATAACTAATTTTTTGTCGGATAGTCAGAAATACATTTTTTTAGTGTGCCACAGAATTTTATTAGCTAGTTTATGTATACCATGAGATAAAAAAGGTTGAAAATTGCTTCTCTAAGAGAACATGCCAGAAGTTTTCAAAGAAAAACACAGTGGTTTAAAATCCTCTTTTTTTAAAGTGGTGAAAAAAAAAATAACAGATACAAATATGACCAAAATGTTGCTAGAAATTATTCTAAAATTCCAAAGGAGTTTTTTTTTTCAAGATAAGAAAACAGATGTTAACCTGTGTCCATGTTTTCCTTCTGAGAGTAATAAATACCAAATAACCTGCACCACCTGACATAACTAGCCATCTCCGGGAGCAGAAGTATACAAAGTTAATTGTAACATAGTAGCTTATTCATTTTACTTGTAAAACTAAATGCCCTGATTTCCAATGACTTTTAATAAACACATACATTAAAGTCTCCCATTTATAGATAAGCAAGAGTTTTATACATGCTTATCTAAATTTTAAGGGTAAATGAGTGGCATTTTTTTCAACCACAGTTCACATTCAATACCATTCTGCATTAGTCTTAGGTACAGAGCACAGTGGCCAATCATACACTTTAAAAAGTGGTGAGTGGCATTTGTTTTCAAAAAGAACTTTTTTAAAAAAATGTGAATGAATTTATTGGGGTGACATTGGTTAATAAAATTATATGTTTCAGGTGTACAATTCTATAGTACATCTAACTTTTGTGTGCATGTAACTTTTAAAAATAAAATATAAATAAATTGGATTGTGTGCATGTAACTTTTAAAAATAAATAAGTAATTAAAAACATTGATTAATCTGGTCAGCTTGTGAGTAGACCGAAAAATAAACAATAATTTAATATTAGTATAAAAATCATTATACTATTAAAGAGTCAAAGCACATAACTAATTTGAATTTTTAAACCTGGTGAATTTAATACAATTGCTATAGCACAAAATAATGTGAGGAATTAGAGTCTAATTAGCTACAATATTTTCCAGAATTTGAATTTCTTTCATCATACACAGTAGCCTTTTGAGATTAGACAAACTCTTTAAAAATGAACTTTCTTAGAAATTATGAAAATCTTTCATTTTAGAGTTGAATAATACTAATAATTTATTGATACACTAATCCAGTAAGATAGAGTCTTAAAAGAATGTTATAATACAGGAGGTTTAAAAAGTTTTCCTGATTAAATCAGAAATAAATTAAAAATTAGTTGAAGGAAACTAAGAATTCTTACCATATCCTTAGCCCTATAAAATTGGATATTAAATATATTTTATAAACAAATAAAAATCTAACACCTAATACAAACCTCCAAAACTTATTTTCTTTGATATAGCAAAAACTTATAGAAACCCAATAGCTCAGTGTAATGAAAGAGTAACTGGCATTTTCAAGGTAATCCCTTGTTTTTCCATTGTGCTTTTCCTGCATAAGTAGTATTCCTGAAACTTATTAACTTGTGTTATCTCTAAATAAGCATTAAGATTTTATCTTAAAATTGTGTTCTCTTTTCTTGAAATGTATTGAGGCAAAGAGAATGAAAATGTAAAAAAGAGAAAAAAATGTATCATAGCAAAAAATTGGAGTTAACTTTTCATGACTAATGCAAAGAATAATACAATACAATACAACACAATACAACACAATACAACACAATATCCTATGATACAAAATACCCAGTTTGATTTTTTGAAACTATTTACATGTTTATATTATGCCTCAGAAAGGGCTATGTAAACATCCCTTGGTTTCCTCTTTATCTTTGTGATGTCTGGGATACAGATTCTATTACGAGACTGATAAGCTATGGGTACAATTTTCTGTAAATATTATGAAAATTCAGAGCACTGTCCTCTCCTCTCCTTTCTTCTTATATTCACATGTGTATGCATTCAATAATGATACAAATCCTTTGCACATCTATTTTATGCCAAGATCTGTGCTAAGAGCTTGTGACCATGGTGACCATGTTAAATATGACCTCTGTCTCACAAAGCTGCCAAGTTAATCAGTGAAAACAAATAATAAGCCAAATATTTATGAGTAAAGTGAGTGTTACAAGAAGGGGAATACAAGAGCAATCAATACAATGCTTGGGAGCCGGCCCATCTAGTCTAGAAAAATACGGGAGAGCAAGGGAAATGTTTGACGCTGCCTATTTTTTTAATGTAACTTTGAATTGTATTTTTTCATTACCATTTAGTCCCCTTCTGCTCCCTGCCCACTGCAATCAGCATCCTGTTGTCCATGAGTCCTTTTTCCTTTTGTCTCAGTGCTTTTACACCCTCCCTTCCCCTCCCTCGCCATTAGCTGTCATCCTGCTATCTATGCCTTTCTCTATTTCGCTTGTTAGTTTAGTTTATTCATTAGATTCCACATATGAGAGAAATCATATGGTATTTGTCTTTCTCTGCCTGGCTCATTTCATTTAGCATAATGTTCTCCAGGTCCATCCATATTGTCCCAAAGGGTAAAACTTTCTTCTTTTTTTTTACATTGGAGTAGTATTATATTGGGTAAATATCCCATAGTCGTTGTATTCATTCAACTGCTGATGGACACTTGGGTTGCTTCCATATCTTGGTGATGATAAATAACACTGCAATGAACATAGGGGTGCTTATCTTCTTTCAAATTAGTGTTTTGGGTTCCTTTTGTTATATTCACAGAAGTGGGATCGCTGGGTCAAAAGGCAGGTCTGTTTTTAATTTTTGGAGGTATCTCCATACTGCTTTGCATAGTGGCTGCACCAGTCTGCATTCCCACCAACAGAGCAGAAGAGTTCCCCTTTCTCCACATCCTCATCAGCACATGTTGTTTATTGATGTATTGATGATAGCCATTCTGACAGGTGTAAAATTGTATCTTATTGTTGTTTTAATTTGCATTTCTCTGATGATTAGTGATGTTAAGCATCTTTTCATATGTCCATTATCCATTTGTATGTCCTCTTTGGAGAAGTGTCTATTCAGATCCTTTGCCCATTTTTTAAATTGGTTTATTTGAGTTTTTGGTGTTGAGTTTTGTAAGTCATTTATAAATTTTGGCTATTAATCCCTTTTCAGATGTATTGCCAAATATGTTCCCCCATTCTGTGGTTTATCTTTTTATTTTGTTGATGTTTTCCTTTGCTGTGCAAAAACTTTTTAGTTTGATGTAGTCTCATTTGTTTATTTTTTCTATTGTGTTCCTTGCCTGGGGAGTTATAGATATAAATATAAAATGTTACTATGAGCTATGTCTGAGATTTTTGCTTCCTATGCTTTCTTCTATGATTTAATCTAAAGAATTATTAAGCATTAACCTAGCACATTATTGGAATGGTAGAGTTGTTTATCTATTAAACTGTAGACTGAAGGTATATCAAATGTAAACGCTTACAGTTGAAGGAATATGACATCTTCAAAAATGGAGAGCTATCTCTCACGACTGGAATGTAGCCAGTGGGGAAATGAAAGCATGTCAGTGGAGAAAAGACACAAGCAGGTTTCAGTGAAGGGATCTTTGCAGGATCAATTCTGATTTGAACTCCAGAGGTCTTTGAAAGCAGGTGATATTCCTAGTGGAGAAAGTAGTCTTTGAAACCAGAGGAATGCCTGTCAAATCCAAGACTGTCGTTTAAAATTCTAGTAGAGTTTACCCTTTCTCAATACTATAGTATGCTTCTGTAAAATTTTTGATAACCAAGTAAGAGTGTAAGAGACTAAGCTATTAATATTACAAGGCATTCTAACAGGTTTGATACCAAAGAGACTACCAGAGAACTCAGGAGTAACCGGAGGCTGAACTTCCTCATCATGCTATGGAATAAGGCCAAGCCATCTAGGAACTTTGGAGGTAGAAGACTATAAGGGGTTGTTGATAAAGTAATAGTGATGTGACATGGGGAAAAAAAGAGACAATAAAATACTCATATAAATAGCATTTATATAAATAATCACCATATTGTGTAAGGTAAAGGCCTTTTATACCAATATAAACAACATTCAAGAATGTTGAATCATGTGAATCAGACAAGAAAAAAGAGTCAAGTCATAAATGTAAGTCTGCATGTGTTTGGACAGTATGATTTAATTCACTGCCATACCTGGAAAATACTGAAACATAATCTTTAAGCATGTAGGAATAATAGCATGTTTTGAAGTCAATTAAAATCATTAATACATTTATTCATATTTGTTCTACTATGAATGGGAAATGAGGGGAATAAATTTAAATATGGCTTTAAAAAGGCAAAAGTAACAAAAACTATTTTATAAGAATAATTTTAATTGTGTCAATTGAAATCAAAGGCAGATTTAAATCAATACAGTAAATTGTATCAATAAATTGCTGATATTCTGATATAAATTTTATCATAGTCACACAGAAATTACCATAAATCCTTTATAAGTTTGGTTTAAAGGTAAAACATTAATTGCTTACTCTCAAGTGCTTGCATTGTCTTTTCACTTAGGATGATTCATGAGGGATATGAATTAAAGTTTGGAGCTATTGGTAAATGGGAAAAATTTCATCAAGTTATCTTTATTGGATTTATTTCCTGATGTTTGATTATTAGACAATTCCATGGAAATAAAAATTGGTTTTGTACTAAGAGCAACAGTTTAAAAAAAAACTTTTGTGTCATTCTAATTATGAACATGTACTGAAATCCTGGTAAATATACAACAGTAAATATACAACACATATTATTAACTAATTTCAAAATTATTCAGAGCTTTTAGATAAAATTTGCATACAGTGAAATGCACAAAGTTTTTTTTTAATCTTCACCTGAGGACATTTTTTCATTGCTTTTAGAAAGGGAGGAAGAGGGAGACAAAGAGAGAGAGGAAAACATCAGTTGTCTGCCTTCTCATAGTGCTTTGACTGGGGGTTGAACCTGCAACCTGGGTATTTACCCTGATGAGAATTGAACCTGTGACCTTTTACTTGGTGGAATGATGCCCAACCAATAGTCACATTGGCCAAGGTAGAAATGCAGAAATGCACAAATATTAAGTGTACCTTTAAATGGACTTTGACAAATATACATATACATGTATATGTATGTATATGTATGTATATGTATATATGTATATACATATATATTTATATTTCAAACACTTAACATGATAGAAAACATTACCATTACTCCAGAAAGTTCCCTAATATCCTTCCTAGACAGTTTCTGGCTCTTACATCTGCAAAGGCAACTTTTCTAAATTTTTTTCAGCTTAAATTAGTTTGACCTATTCTTGAGGTTCATTTGAATGTAATCACACATTTTGTGTTCTTTTATCTAAAGTTGGTGTCAATCAGCATATATTTTGGTGACTCATTCTACTGTTGTATATATCAATAGTTTATTCTTTTTAATTGCTTAATAGTAATCTGTTTATACATTTTCTTGCTGATGGGCATGTGGCATATTACCAGCTTTAGCTGTTGTTTATGAACAATATAAGTTCACTTTAAAAACCTTTTGTTTTTTATTACATGCATATAATTTTAACCTTAAATATTAGCTCTGTTTTCTAAATGTTATATGCATCAAAATTCAATGGTTCAGTATCAATTTAATGTTTATCAGATAAGGATTTTAAAACAGCTATTATAATTTATTATAAGGATATTAAGTATATTTTAGAGCAATTATACAAATACATTATTTTTAGATAATATATTATTATTTTTTTTAACTTGATCTATTCTCGTAAGGTTTTAGTTCGAGGTATTTTCATTGTACATATGTATAATTTCCTCTTAATTGAAATCTTTACAGGAATCTCAGCAGGTGACCAATACCTCTAAGTCATGGGCATGAATAAATAATAGATTCATATATTTGGAAGTTTTACTAATTATAATTCTGTTAGATTAAAATCATTTTTAGTTGCTCACATGTTGATTAGAAAATGTGCCTTTCCGACAATTCTGCTAACATTGCTTTTCTCCCAACTTAGGAAGAAATGGATTCTGTTGTTTCTTTAAATCTGTGCTTTAATAATTGAAAATATTAATTATGATCATAATTGTTTCCTTTCTACTGCTGGTTTCCTAACATTTCTGGGAAATTGGGTTCTCAGATTATCGGCTCACTCTTTGGTTGAGTACCTACTAATTTCCAGTCAGTGTTCTTGGTGCCGGTGAAATAAACAGGAAAAGTTCCTGGCCTGTTGTAGCTTCAATTATCTTCAGGAAACTATAAATAAACATTTGTTATTATAGTTCATGTGATGGCAACTTATAGTAAAATATAAAATAAAGAAAGGGTAATGGGGAGTCAGGATAAGGGGGTGGTGTTGCAATTTATCAATGTTGGCTGGAAAAGACCACCTGGTAGTGAAATATTATATACAAATTTCTATCTGGAAATTCAACCTGTTTCTAAAATGAAGACTTCTGGATTTATTATGACCAATAAACATGCTTTAAGTGCCATTTTCTTTGAATATTTATATTTTCTTGGTATTTTAAGAATAAGGTTTGGCAAACTAAGACCCAAAGGCCAAATCTAGCCCACCATCTGTTTCATATGGCTTTGGCTTGTACATTATAATGGTTGAAAAAAGAGCAAGTAAAGAATAATATTTCATGGTGCATTTAGTGAATATGTGCATGTCATGAAATACAAATTTCAGTGACTATAAAGTTTTATTGATACTTGCTCATTTGCTTACCCATTGTTTATAGCTGCTTTCGCTCTATAATGACGACGTGGTTGCAACAAAGAGACCTATAAAGGAGGTCCACAATGACTGTTTTTACTCTTTGGGTCTTTACAGGAATATTTTCCAAGCCCTCTTATAGAAAAAAATATACCTTTACACCTCATTTCTAGGAAATTCCTGGGGCCAAATGTCACATTCCCTTGACTCAGCTATAATTTATTGGACACTGGAGTGGCAGTTTCTGTGCCTGTTTGCAGTGTCTCAGCACAAGCAGCCCCCTGGCCTTTGGCGTGACTGCTGAAGAACAGTACTTGAGGTGCCGAGAGCAAGCTCAGGCTGCAAGCCTCTGTGTGGGAAGCTCAGGAGTTTAAGTGGAGGATGGGGCTGTTTAAAGCCCCAGGGGCTCTCCCCAGCCGTCTGAGTATAGAATCTGAGATTCTATTGTAATTTTACTTCCATCATTATCACTTACATCTTTGTTGGCCAATTCTCGCTTTAATTATCCATTTTATTTTGTAAAATGACTTCTATTGCTAGAAGACAAAAAGGCAACACAGCAACCCGTGCATGAATTCAATAACAGAAGTGCAATAGTTAATCACCTTCTGACTTTGAAAAAAGCGACATGATTGATCACTGATCAAGATGTGCATCTATTATTTAAGTGGTGATTTGTGGACTGAAGAACTAATAGCAAAGTTTGCACTTTATGCAAATTACTCACAGTTAATATACTGTATTAAAATAATTAAAATTTGTTGGGAGACAGGTCTTATTTAACTGAATCATGGCAACTGAAATTCATGGATATCAAAATTGTGCAAAGCAAGACATGTCTATATTTGAGGATGCATTGTAGAAGTATGCTGCATAATATAGAGAAAAAGGGCTAGAATGTGAGGGTGTAATGCCAATACCCACTGTAAGGTCCTACTTTTAGATACAAGCCTGGGAAGAAGCTGCCCTCCTTTGTTTGGCTGAAGGTGAATCAGGATTCTGCGAGGCACTGCTTTCTTACTGGCACAAAGCAGCCACTGTGCAATTCCTACGTACAGTGTGGCAGCTGGCAAGCCAACAGCTCTCTGGCTAAGACTAAGGTACTTAGGAGATTATGTAGTTTAAAAAAAAAAGATTCAGCAAAAAAGACTTAAAACTGAGAATTTTTCAAATTGATATTTTTGGATGTAAAATACAATAAAACTTTAAGGAAGTTGCACTAGTACATTGTTCTGTTTATCGTTTTATGCGTGATAGCTGTGAACACAAATTGGAGCCTATAGTTACATTGACCAGGTGAGTAACATGTCAAGGTCACATTAGCAATGACTCTTTCCTTAGACAGTATTGAATAATTGATTGAGTGAACAGAAGAATTAAAAATCATCCTTTATTTCTCTATATTTTCACTGCCTCCTTGTTGACAGCCTCATCACAGTCACAGGTCAATTATTGATTTTCACTAAGCCTGGTGTCTGATGAGACAGTCTTACATCTTTTGTGTGAACTCAAAGCAAAGTTTTTAATATAGCTAATAATGAGAATATTGGTAATAGAAACACAAAGAACAGAAATGCTTTAATGCTTAACTGTAAATAAAAACAATTTTCTTCAGTTTTTTTAATTGAACCTTTTATTATAGAGCCTATATTATGGTATTTTAGTATTTAATATGTACTTTGGATTTTCACATATCTAAAAATTAAAAATTACCTAACTTAGGTAAAAACTCCTGATATATACTCTTTTTAGTCAAAGGAATTGGCCAGAATCATTTATCCTGAATTTTTCTCCACACTCTACATCATTACCTGTATTGTTGAAAGGTAAAAATAGAAAGTGAAATAAGATAGGTAGACTTAACCACTTTGACCTGATTTTTACTTCTTTGGCTTGAACTAGACAAGCTTCCCCATCAAGAACTTTTAAAGAACAGTTTTTTATACTGCAATTCTACAACTGGATAATTTTTAAAGTATTTTACTCAACAATAATCATCATATGGTGTAAGAAAATGATTCACTTAGAATTCTGTCGGGAAAACCTTTAGAATCAGGCAGAGGAAATAACTTAAAAATGTTATATAACTTTTTCTGAAGATACGCAATACAATGAAAGAAAGCTTATTCCTGTGTCTTTGCCCTTTCGAATGCTGACCTACTTGATGTCTGCCTCAGTAACTCCATTCAATCATTTTGTTTCCACTTCGGTACCTTATCTTTGAACTTGAAGTATATCATTAGAGATTACCAGTTCAAGGTCATCAGGTAGCACAAAGCAATAGAAACAACTGAAAATCATGAATAACATCATGTCAGCCTAAGCCTAGTTTGTTTTACAGACACAGAGAATTGTTTTCTGGAATAGATGTCTACTTACTGGGTCACTAAGAATTATTCTAGGGAAGAGCCAGGCTTCCCTAAGGTTCACAGGGGAAAATCAAAAACAAAAATAAAAACAAACAACAAAAAAGGTGAGATATCTACTCCTTTAAAAATCTTTAGAATTAGGGAAAAAATACTTATTTGTTAAGTTAAATTTCGGTTGTATATATTATTCCCAGTGAGTCAGCAGGCAAGGAACTTTCAGCTCCTGGAAGTTGTGACTTCATTGAAGAGTGAAAAAAGACTCCTTCAGGTGAAAAGTGAATGATCTATCAGCAAAGTTTCCTTTTATAGCCTCATCTTCACTAGAAAGAGACAAAACTAAGTAACTATCTAGGCTATAACTGTTTCTGGAGTCTCTTCTAAACATGGATCAGAGTTAAAATTGTAGCTCAAAATTTAGTATATTAATAATTCTATTGTGCTTTTAACAGTCAGAGGAATTGGGCAGTGTCACTATACACTCCGTAGGTCTTTCCATGAATGTACATTGAAAAATATATTCAATGTATTGAATATATTATTGAATATTGAATATTCAATGTATTGAATATTGTAGTGTGTTGTGATAAAATGCCCACCATAATTATACATTCTTAGGTACTCAGTGCATTCTTTTTAATCAATCTTCCTGTGAATATACAGTAATAAAAATGAATACATCCGTTCTCTGAATTTAGTCTCCTTTACGAATCCACAGGGGAATAGGCCTGTGTGCATTTGTGCATTTGTTTCATGTACAATAGACCTAATTCTCCAATGTGTGGCTCTTCTCTGTCAGAGAAAGAGACTCTTAGGGCTACGTTAAATTACTTTGTGATAGAGACTCACATAAAATAAGAAGTAAAACATTTAGAGATAAGTAGAGTCATTATACTTTTCATTAATATAGTAATTATTTAAGCCTCCACTTTGAAATGAATAAGCAGCAATAGATCACAGAGAGACTTCAATTGATACGAGGTCTATCTGGAAAAAATCCAGCTATTGTTAATATAACAAAAACAGTTTGAGTGACATCTATGTAACCCAGCAGCCAAGGAGAGTGGGCTGCAATGCACATGCATGAACATGACAACTTCACTGTACTAGTCAGTGGCGGTGGTAGATGTCACTGAGTGAGCATGCGTACTGTGTGGCCATTGCATTCAAAATGACTCAGCAAGTAGAGCAATGAATCTGCATCAGATTTTGTGTTAAGCTTAAACATTCCTCTGTAGAAACCGGATGCTTCAGGAGGCTTTTGGGGACCATGCAATAAGTACAGGGCAAATAAAATTGTGGCACAAATGCTTCAAAGATGGTCAAAATTCAGTTGAAATGGCCTACATTCTGGAAGACCTGCAACAAGCAGAACACCTGTGAATGTTGAACATGTGCACCTGCTGCAATCAAGAAAGATTGGTGACTGACAGTGTGAAAACTAGAGGCTGATATAGAGATTCCAAAAACTGCTGTGTCTGAGATTTTGATGCACGATCTTGGCATGAGATGTTTCGTGGCAAAATTTGTACAGCAGCTTCTGCTACCAGAGCAGAAGGAACATCGTGCTGCATTTGCTAATGACTTGATTCAGACTTCTACCAATGAACCAGATTTCCTCAAGAAAGGCATAACCAGAGATGAATGGTGGTTCTACAGCTATGACCTGAAATGAAGTTCCAGATGTCCCAATGGAAGTTGCCTGGTTCTCCATGGCTGAGGAAGGCATGGCAAAGTCACGAGATTAAGACCATGTCATCTGTGTTTCTTGACTGGGAAGGTGTTGTCCATCACAAGTATGCCCCTCCAGGACAAACAATTAATAAGGAGTACTACCTTAATGTTCTTCATAGGTTAAGAGATGCAATATGATGAAAATGGCCATAGCTATGGGCAAGTGGTGATTGTCAGCTTCATCAGGACAATGCACCCACTCACGTACCACATATCCTACAGAGTTTTTTGGAAAAACATCAAATCACCCACGTGACTCACCCCCCACTATAGCCCAGATTTGGCACCCTGTGATTTCTGGTTTTCCCTAAAACTAAAATCCCTTTTGAAAGGGAAGAAATTTCAGACTGTCAATGAAATTCAATAAAATACCACAAGGCAGCTGATGGAGGGTGGGAGAACTGTGTAGGTTCCAAGGTGACTACTTTAAAGGAGACCGAGGTGTCACTGTCATATGTACAATGTTTTCTGTGTCTTGTATCTTCTTCAATAAATGTCCCTATTTTTCATATTACATGGCTGGATACATTCTGGACAGACCTCATATATCTTTGTGAGAGCGGTGTTGGTTTATAAAAAAGGCAAAAATATATTTTCCAAGAGTTTATAGTTCAGGTGGAGATCCATGAGACTTCTTATTCTTTTATTACACTTATGAAAAACATTTCAATAGCTTGCACTTCTGCCATACAGTCAGTAACACTAGAACTAGAATCTAATGATCATTTTTGACATTTTTAGCTTTCATCTACCAGTGTCCACATTTTCAACAAAGGTTAGAAAAGTTTTAATATGATTAGTTTTGTTTATTAGAACATAGATTATTTTAATAATAATAACATACAGTAGTCCCCCTTATCCAAAGTTTTTGCTTCCCCAGTTTCAGTTACCTGTGGTCAACCATATTCTGAAAATATTAAATGGAAAATTCCAGGAAAAAATTCAATTTTTTTTTACTTTTTTATTTAAATAAGGATAATTCTTTCATATGGAGTTAGTACAATCACATATTTGAAAGGATAAACAATAGTTACTGAGCCAAAGGGAAAGGGCTGGGGGTGAGCACAATGCCTTACCTGGTGAATCTATGATTCCATTTCCCATCCAAGGTAAAAGATTCCCCAAAATAATATATTAACAAGCTGCACATCATACCTTTAGCCATTGCCTACCCTTTCAAATATCTGGTCTACATGAAAAGATAAAGAGAGGAAAGGCCAAAATAAAAATAAAAGGAAACAAAAACAACCCCTCAAGAGTAGCAAAAAAACCCCACAGTGTTTTTACTCTGCAAGGCATGAAGTTAAGAGCTTACAGTACAGTATCCTCTTTAAACAATGGAAGGAAGTCACCACATAGAACCTTCATAGAAATTTCCACTTGGAGGCTTTGTAACATGCTGAAGACAGGGCCCCAGGGACACTACTGCCATATTGGAGGCCAACCAACTTGGGTGGAGAAACAGTGAACAGCAGGTTGGATGTGCCTGGGAGATCACTAGCCAAATATATACTGGTAGGCCAGGTGGACAACACAGCTGAGGACAGAAATGAGTCAGAGTTGGCGTCAGAGACTATCTGTCCTCAACTGTGTTCTCCAATTGGTTAGGTTTAAATTGCATGCAGTTGGGGGAAGCCCGGTGGAATCTTGTGCCATTCTGGCCCATGCTGCCCAGGACATGAATTGACCCCTTGCCCATCGTCTTCATGCTATGCTACCTGCCTGTTAGTCACTTAGAAGGCTTCTCAATTGTCAAATGGATTACACAGAGAAAAAGAGGTCACATTCACATAACTTTAATCACATTATATTGTTATAATTGTTCTATTTTACTCTTAGTTATTGTTAACCTCTTACTGTGCCTAAGTAAAAAGTAAATTTTATCACAGATATTTATGTACAGGGAAAATATAGTATGTATGGGGTTTCATACAATCCCTGATTTTGGCATCTACTGGGTGTCTTGGAACATATCCCCATTGGATAAGTGGGGCAATGGCTGTAAAAGCAAGGCCTTGTTTCACTTCTGGCACATGTTAGTTATGAAAGTAAATATTTAATTTAAAATGTCAAATAATACAATTTTACGTTCAATGAATATTTGTTAAGAATATAAATAAATAAAATATACTGGTAATTATGCTTTAACCTGTGTTTTTTTGCTGTAAAGTTACATTATTATATGAGCACTGTGCTGGAAGTAGTTGATGGCAAAAATAACTGCCATCTTTGACTTGCCTTTTCAAAAGTCCATTTCTTATGCCATCATTAGCAACATCAAAAACTATTTTAAAAATAATATTCACATTCTAATTATAGAACTAAGACATGTTAATGGCAAAATATTTTAAATAGGAAGTTACAGATGAAAAACTCAAGTACCTCATTTCCTAAATATACCGTATATTTTAACACACACACAAACACACACACTCCACACTTCCCCAAAAAATTGCAACAATTTAATGTAAGTCAGCTGGTTTTGATGTCAATATCAAAATTATATATTTTCTAACTCTGGTGGAAATTTTACAAGCTTGATTCATAGGAAAGCATAAGTAAATTTTCTGAAGTCTGCATGTCATTCACATTGCTTTCTCATTAATTGTCTGCTCATGTCATTAGCCTATTTCTATTTTAATGTTTTTAATTTTCTTCTTTATAAATTTGTATTGAATTTAGTGGGGTGGCATTGGTTAATTATATGAAATTATATAGGTTTGAAGTGTACAATTCTATAGTAAATTATATGTATATTGATTTATAAAAAACTTTTTATATATCAGGGAAATCAACCCTTTCTTATATATGAAAAGCTTTTGTTGTTAATGTTCTTACTCTTTTGGTTTTTTGGTTTGTTTCTTTATGTATTTTTGAT
>PVJD01017135.1:0-18512 GCA_004026545.1 Mormoops blainvillei
GGAGGCAGAGACACGTGAGAGGGCTTGATGGGCAGACACACAATTACTGAAAAGCCTTTACTTGCTGGTCAGTACTTACAAAAGTGGGAAAACTGAACTAGGAAGCGACCAACTTAACATGGCCAAAGTGTTCTCTCTTCTAATGCCTAAATTAATTTTTGCCTACAAAATTAGCAATGACAGCTCTAAAAACCAAATGAATGGGAACCTTATCTTTATTACAAATTAGAAGCTCCTAGGAGGAACGCGGGTCAATTAACACTATAATAGGAAACCAAAAAGACCAGTTTTCAGGGCAAGCTCTGGCAGCGCTGCCCCTGGGTCTGGGGTCTCGGTGACAGGCAGGCTGTTTTTCGGGTGTTCCACCCACTTCCTGGGTCTTCCAGGACTGGTTTGGGGCTTTCCCCCAGTGGGGCCATTTCCGGGTTCTGCTGGGGTTCTGTGCCGCCTGTCCAGTCTGGTCCTTTTCCCAGGTTTTCCTGAATTTTCTGTTGTTATTTTGACTACTGCTCTGCGGCGCCCCAGTGTCCCGCTACATTGTCTGGTTTCTGGGCAGATGTACCCGGTAGATGGCGTTTGTTTGTTTGTTTGTTTGTTTTTCTACTCCTGCTTTTCTGATAGTCCTGATGCCTGGCTTTGGTTAAGTCCCAGAAAACTACTTCCTGCCCACCTGGAGGACTAAGGCCCAAGGACAGAGGACACGGCAGCTTCCTGGGTTCTGAGGATAAACCTGTAAATGCTATGATTTCCTAGTAAATCAGGCTTTGATGGAATGCTGTGGCCCCCAGACAAAACAAGGTCGGCGTCGAGTTCAGCTTCCCAGTTTGTTAAGACACAGAATTACTAAATAGGGTTTGCTAGAAATCTCGTGTGGCCAAGTCTGTTTCTATTGCAAAAAGCCAGGTCACCTAGGAAGAACCGTCGGAGGCTGAGGTGAGACTTGGAAAGAGAAGGCAGGTAGGGGTGGGGACGTCTCCCTTTCTCCCGGCTGACAGTTGGGGGGGAGCTGAAATTGTCACGCAGGGGAAGCTACCAAGGCCCTCACACTTACTTTACCTGCTCTTTTCCAAAATTACAGTTTACTTTCAATATTACTTTATATTAGTTTCGAGTATACGGCAGAGTGGTCGAACAGTCATATATTTTATAAACCAATCCCCACAATATTTCACGGACCCACCTAACACCATACATAGTTATTATAACATTATTAACTATATTCCTCACGCTGCACTTTATAGCCTCGTGCCTTTCGTGGCTACCTATCTGCGATTCTTAATCCTTTTGCCTCACCCATCTGATCCTCCCCTCCTCTGGCAACTGTCAGCCTGATCTCTCTGTGTTTCTGATTTGTTTGCCTATTTATTCTACTTCATCTGTCCCTAAAACTACCCCATGGAGCGTCACCTTTCCTCCAGAGTAAACTTTGATATCAATGATCAGAATAATGACCCAATATCTGTTTTTGAATTAAAACCTATTCCCTTCCCCGTAGAAATTGTTACGGGGCAATGTATATGTTTCCAAATCAAATGTGCCCCAATTCACCTAGCAGGGCGAGACTTTTGAAACCAATGATACCCTAATGTCTTTTTTCAGAAGGGTGAACTGTTTCTAAAACTAAATAAACCTAATACTTGACCAAATGGGAAAATCATGATTTTAAACAAACCTCCCAAGAGAAAACTGACTTTGAGACTGACTAAATGTTTGCTAACCATCTTTTCATCGATATTAACTTCCATGAGAGCCTCAGGGACGGCTTAACACGGTAGCTGCTCTACTCAGAATGGACCAAAACAGCCCAGAGGTTTCCGGGGTTACCTCTACCGCTGTGCCGGCCACACATCTCTCTACCCACAGACGGGGAACCAGCCCACTGTGCCTCGAGAGTCCTGTTGTGGGGGACGTACTCACCAACTAGGAGAAATTGGACCCTGAGCTCCTCAAGAAACGGGCTAATCTTTTTATAACACAAACTGATCTCAAAAAAAGTGGGCATGGAGAGGTTTGGCCAGTTAATGGCACCGTTAATTTTAATACTATCTTGCAGCTGGACCTGTTTTTCTATTCCCAAGGGAGGGGTCCATATATCTCAACCTCTATGGCTCTCAGAGACAACCCGAAGCTGTATGCTGTCGGTAACCTGGAAAAATATACCCAGATGGAGAAAAAACATTCCAAAAGGGGTAAACGTATCTGTCAATCCTTTGCAAACATTTGAGTGGTGACCCAACTGTTGGGTTATTAAAAATAACTGCCTCTGTTTCACAAACGAAGCCTTCACGGGGCCAGAGTGTTGGCTCCAGAACCTCAAAGCCCACCACATCTTCTATTCGTTTTTTAAGACTTATAAGTATTTGACTTTCTGAGACCCAAGTCCTTCTAGGAGAAACTTGCTTTATTTTCCCTACATTTTAAAAATGCAAATACCGTGTCTTCTCCCAGAACTCTTGTCTGGGTCATCTTTTAAAACACAAATTTTGGGGAGATAATTCTTGTCAATGGGGAAAAAAAACTTTAGCTATATCTGAGCAAATCAGCTTAATTTATTTTAGCAATCCATTTCTAAATTAGTAAATTCTGATACAAATTATTGAATGTCTCTAAGTTTTTAAAGTAACATAAAATACTGAAACATTAATTGCTGGACAAGTCTTAAATTCCCCCGCTTTTGGTTTTTGTTATGGGGAGGCTGTGGAATGGGTCTGGAGCTGTAGATAAATGTCCTGTGCTTTACTGGAGATGTGTTGCTTGAAAGTGAGAGTGTTTTTGCCAAGAGGAACCTGTTTTTCTAAAGGTCATAAAATGTGTTCATAAAAGTCCACTTAGGAAATGCTGTTTGCTTACCTTTTGGGCATCCCTGGAAACTGAGGTTTCTAAGAGTTAAGAGTTCAAATTTAGTTGCAAAGGACTTCTGTGGTTTTAACAGTAGAAGGCATAAGGCAGGGAGATGCAATTTTGAAGGACAGGGGATTGAAAGTGAGTCATGCTAAAGATGGGTAAGATGAATGGGTAAGAAAGTGTGTGCATGTTATAAAAAGGTTTGTAGAAGGCTGTGAGGGTTGCAGAAATTTTAAGCTGGTAATGAAAGAAACCTCAGTTAGGCTCCAGTACCCCTCCCTCCACCTAATTTCTCTCTGGTGATATCGTTTGATGATTCTGGTGGTACCTGGAGTTGTCTTCATTATGTTTTCTCTTGCCCTTGTCGGTATGGTGACTCCTACCTGTCAGCTATGGAGTAAATCCTTCATCAAGACATGTCCCATCAACATTGAGATAGAAGGTAAGGCTGCCCTCTGGACACGGAGTCTCCCCACACAACCACCCCCAGGTGACACGTGGGACACAGGGTCCGGTGAGTCAGGAACCGATCACCCCTGACATCCAAACGGATCCATTCCTTCTCCTTTGTTTGGTGCTCTGGTCATGGGTAAGGCCACCCTCAGGGCATGGGGTACACACATCCATGGGCAGACATGGAGTTGGGTCCCCTGTCTGAGTGAGGTGAATCCATTCCTAGGGCATCTGGCTGGTGCTCCCTCATCATTGGTAAGGTCACCCTCAAGACATAATGCAAACATATCTGTCTAGATTTCAGCTTGCCCTAGGAAAAAAATTGTAAAAATTCAAAGCCAAGTTCAAACAGGAAACTCTCCAGGGTAGCAGGCGTCCTGTCAGTGACACTGGACAAACCGAGAGTGATGGTTTCCTGCGGGGACATCAAGCAGCGGTGCTCAGGGTGTTTGTGGCCCACGCATCGGGTGTTTATGAGTTGTTTCCAATGCTCAGTGCGCACTTGTGATAAGTCACGTGCAGCATTTTAAAATCTCACCTATTATTTGTTCTTCATATATTGAAATTGTGTGTTAAATATAAAAATATGGGATTTGTGTTGTTCTTCTATGCCATTTCATAGTAAGTATTACTTTTTAAGAAATTGTTGTCTTGGAATGTTACATCTTACAAAGGAGTGAAGTTCTTCATCAATTGCCTTATAATCAGGTCCATAGCCACACCATTTTAAATTTTGTCATTTATAAAGTCATTGTTTTACTCTGATGCATTTGCAAATAGATTATGTCTTTGGGAAGGCTCATGAAAAGGACTGACAATCTAAATTATGGGTATCCAAGCAAGTCATATCATTGAAGTAGATGAAGATTTATAGAACCCTAAGGAATAACAGGATTGGTGGAAATACTGGCAAATAATCAAGATAAACAAAAATTGGTTTTATGGAACTGAGTGAACTGAAGATTATTATTCTTATAACTTTGTTCAAAATATTGCTAATTTTAAAAATATTGCTTTTTGTTTTCTAGATATAAGGAAACTTGTTTTTTGTTCCCTTGGAGCAATTTGATAGATTATATTCTCATAAGCAATGTTGAAGCATTTATATTTTCCTCCCTTCCTGATCCCCCCAGAATTTGACAACTCTTAATGAGCGAGTATTATTTTCATGGCAATATGTTTGTTTGCATAAATTCAATAAGAATCTGTTCTCTTTATAATAGGACACATAGAACCAGTTTCCAATTGTGGTTTTATTAACCAAGTCTTTGTCTGGAGTGTCATGGTCAAAAGAACCATGACCAGACTCTGGGCGTCACCAGGAATGCTTAAGGAGTTAAGACTGACTTTTGAAGTGAATAAGAGCCTCTTGGAGAAATGGCCTGGTGCCTTGCTTGGTCACGTGGCTCATGGCAGGATTTCTAGGTAGGAAACGAAAGTTGCTTTCCTAAAAGATGGCAAGGAAGGAATCTGCAGACATTTGGGGGGACCTCAAGAACGTGAGGAATCCACCCAAATCTAAAGGTATTTCAGGCAAAGGCAGATGTCGCCTGTGTGGCTTGGCTTCTTTGCCCTGGGAGGCTGACTAAAGCTCGATTGGAAGATTCCTTGTGGAATTCCAGCAAAGTAGATTTGAAAGAGCCTATATGATCAATTACTATTCTTGTCATGTTTATGCAAACAATTGGGCCAAACTGAAACTGAACTTAATGACGTCTCTTTGATAAAATGAGGGTAATTTTAGAGAGAATACTAGTGTTTCAATGGAAATCACAATACACAATTGTAAATATTGGACTCCAGTTAAAGTTTTCTTATAAACTGAATGGATCCTGAATTTTTCTAGCTTTCTTTTAAGTTAATGTTTAATTTTTTTTCTTCCTTTGACTTGAAATCATTGAGAACTACTGATGCAATGTCGGGCATACAGAATTTACCCCTGAGCGCCTGAGATGTCACCAAAGATATTGAAACGACAGATAAAGAGGATCTATCAGACTGTCATTGCTTAATTTCACTCCAGCAAAAACATTGCATTTGGAAGTCTTCTCAACTGTCCGTCTTTCAGGCTCAGCAACTGCTTTATGATTTGCTGTGTTCATTAACTTTTGTGTTCTTCCCGTCTTCATGGAGTGTATTCTATGAGCTTAATTACCTGACTGCTTGTTAAAACAGTAGAGACCTCACTTTATAAGCCCATCTGCATCACCACCTCCTGAAATGAGACTCAACGGTTTGGCTGAATCGACTTGTCAGGGCTAGATGGTTGGGTCGGATACAACAGTTCCATATGAAGATGATGGTGCTTCAGGGATTCCAACCTATCCCTAGTTCGGAAGAATCAGCTAACAGCCTTTCTGTTCCAGTCTCAGATCCTATTCCCTTGTGTCTCTTAGATCAGGCAGGAAGAGACTTCCATACCCTACAGAGGCAGGGACCACAATCCTTGTCAACAGGAAGCAATTACCGAAGAGAAACCCTCCTCTCTCGCCACCCCCAAACCCTGCGGAGGTCACAGCTGATCTGAGAGATACAAACAAACTCTTAAATATTATTACATATATCAGGTGCATACATTCAAGGTCATGACTAGCTGCACGTTTGTACATGACTAATGTTAAGCCATAACATTTAAGCTGTCAGTGTGGTTATAACATGTGTTTTGTAAGGGCATGTGATCTTCAATACACGTGACCTACACTGTAACTTTTTTGACCGTGACCTCTGCAGGGTAAAAGATTTTAGGGATGGAAGTCTCTGAGGGGAAAATGAGACAGGATAGTGAGAAGCTAGGAAAATTCTTTAGCAAGTGGAATAAGGAAACGGAGACAGATAGCTGAACACAAGGGCTGAGCAATTTATGCCAGGCGAAGATGGTCACCAGGGTGGAAGGCCCCGAATGCCCGGCAGGGGCAACACTGGGGAAACCAGGACCTTGCCTCCAGGGTAACATTTCCTCCCCGGTGATAATAACATCCAGGCCTCGGCTGTGTTTCAGCGGCAGGTCCAGGAAAGCGGCGAAACCAGAACCAACGGCAGTGACTAAAGACGCCCTGCCCTGGTACTGGCCAATCAGAGGAGGCCATGCCCCTGGAAGGGTACACCTGGGGAGCTGGTGAATATTCTGCTGAGACCCTCCCCTGAGACCTCCCCTAAGATCGCCGCCTGCACGCGAGAGACAAAAGCCTCAAGACAAGGACCCAGGGCACACGCTCTCCCTGTGGGGAGCAGCCCGCACCTCTCTCTTTCCCCTCTTCTCCCCCCACTTCTTTCTTCACGGGCATACGCCTCCTAAACTCTAGGGCAATGGGCAGCTGGCAGCAGGTCCCAGGCTGATCCCCTGAACCTGTCCCTAAAGCCCCCTCTTCTCTGACTTCCCACTGAGCTAAGGCAGCCCGGCCTGGGCTCTCCGTTCGCTTCTTCTATGCAAAACCCTTCCTGGTTTCACTGTCCCCAGCTTTAATAAATATCTCCTCATAGTCACCTGGGCGCGCGCTGTGAACTCCGAACTCTTTCCTACACGCGCCGTTGCTGGCGGAGGGCAGACCCGCTGAGGGCCAGGCCCCCGTGCGGCAGGAGGAGCAGGTCACTAAAGCTCAGGGGCGAGGCAAAGGTCTCAAGTGAGAAACTGAGGAAAAATGTGTTTAATCCTAGATAATTGTCCCTGTTAACACCCAAGAATGTCTAATAACCCCGCCTTTTAGAAAGACAAGTTCAGGAAGGTATCATATTGCTCTTATTCCAGACAGGGCACTTGAAAGGCTCTATTCAAATTTTTTTGGTAAATCCTACTTCAGGAAATTCAAAGCAAGCCAAATTTCAGCTACTCATCACAGTGGAATGTTCTGGAATGGGTGGCACTGAGTCTTAAGGCTTGGGAAACACATGGCAGGACAAACATTGATGTCAGTAGGAGCCAGTCCAAGAGGAAGTCCTGAAAATCACAAGAGTAAGATGTTTGACAAAGGAGCAGACAGACCTGATTTGGGCTGTAACAGAAAAGGAAAGATTAGAAGAGAGTCAAAGATCTCCAAGTAGCTGAACTTTACGGAACACCTAACCACGTTCATCGTGCTCCATCTTTTTTCTATTATCTTCCCTATGTTCACAGAAAACTAGCATTCACGTTCTTATTTTACAGATTGAGAAATTCAGGTGCTGATGGGTTAGACTCTTGGCCCAAGATTCATGGCATATGCAGGAATGAAAATTCAAATCCAGGCTGTCTGGTTCCACAGCCCACAGGGGTCAAGGACATGCCAAATGGACCCACACAGGCCATGTGGGTCTGAAGATGGGGAGGGGAGGGCTCCAGGGGAGAGGGCCCAGAGAGCGTGACCATGGAGAAGCTTCCTCACTTGAAGACTCTGCCCTTCCCACGTGAAGGTTTTGCTTTTCTAGGCTTTACCCTCCCGGTGCTTGTCTAGGCCAACAATGAAACTCCTCCGCCACCTGCAGTAACATGGTGCAGGGTTTGCGACCCAGTGGAGGCCAAACAGAAAGATGACCTCGTTATCCACTTCATTTGGTTGCCTGCGCAGTATTCCAGAACTTTCCTTACTCTTCATCTCCAACCTCTCTTGAGGGCCTGACCCTCTGTCTCATATGGTTTTTCTGCATCTTTTCTGCATCCACTCCGTGGCTGGTGGTCACCACTGCTGTCACATAGTCCCCACCTCCCTCAACTCAGATGAGAAGCCAAGCCTTCTGCTCCTCGGAAATCACTTCTGCGGACTTAGGTCCCTCCCCTCACTGGCGTGGCCTGGCTTCTGCCACTGCCTCTCACACGAAAGCCACTGTGGTGCCCCACAACTCTCGCGCAGCCTCAGCTGTTCAGTCGGTGGCCTCCACCACCCTTTCCAGCTGGAATCATCCTCTGCCCCATGTGCACACCAGCCCGAGGTCCACCGTACACACCCAACGCATTCACGGGTGATTATTTACGACCCTTGTGTTTTGAGTTATGGAAATCTAGCTCTAGTAATTAGCTTGAACAGTGAGAGGAATTTGTTTTAAGGATATGGGGTCTTGCCGGGAACCCACGATTTTTCCTCAGACACATGAAGGAGTTAAAACTCTTCCATAACATTTTCGCACAAAAGCTCCTAATCTCAAAGTTGAGGCCGCTGCTCAGGCCCCAGGCACTTTGGGAAAAGGAAGGCCCTGGGTTTTTTGGTTTATAATGTCCGATGGCCCCCCTGGACTGGACGCACCATCCTTGCATGTGAAGTAGGTTAAGCAGGAAGGCTTGACCTTTTGGCAGTGAGGTCAGATAAATTGGCAGTTGGCTATTGCAGGAGGGAATATGATAAGAGATAACCCTGGGGAAATTACACCTGATAACTAGAGCTAATGAGGTCAAAAGGTTTTTTCAAGAAAAGGTCCAATTCCCATAGGCGCAGCTCTTGGTTTTGCCTTTCAGAATCCACTTAGCCTTCCCTCATTTTCCTCTTCAAAACCATCCTGACCCACAGCAGCCACGTCACGTGCTTCAGGTAGAGTGTACTCTGCCCCGTGCTCCGTGGCAGCTCTGCCCAGGGGTGCGGGCTCTGCAAACCCCTGGTCATGGCCTCGGATGAGCGATGGGCACGAGCCCAGCAGGAGCCACGAGTTGCGATGAGAATTCTGCCGGGACTCTGGGGTGCCACGTGTTCTCTCTTCCTCACTAGCCTTCATCCTAGAGGATGTTGCTCTGTAGCTGCTGGCAGCCACTCCTAGCTATGTGGCCGCTTGATAAGGAATCCAACAAGGAGAACAGAGCCAAACGGAGAGAAGCCGGGTCCAGTGATGTTCGACTCTGTCTGTCATGACTACACTTTCGTTAGCCCATCTTCTTTTTGGCTTAACCCAATTTGCTTTGGGTTTTCTAACATCTGCAGCAACTATAAACACCCGTCCACAAACTTACACTTTTATCTCCAGTCCCAGACCAGCTTTTTTCCTAGAATGACTTAACATAATATTTGTTCATTTTTTTACCCTTCACTAACATTGATTGTTAAATTCTGAGAGCATTAAGAATAACTTAAACGTCAATTCGAATGCTAACCACCTCAACATGCTTTTCCACAACAGAATTATATTTGTCTAAAATGTGCCAAAAGCAGTCCAAGAGAAGACCCGGGAAACAATTTTTTTAAAGATTTTGTTTATTTTTAGAGAGAGGGAAGAGGAGGGAGGAAGAGAGGGAGAAAAACATCAGGGACTGAACCCACACCCAGTTATGTGCCCTGACCAGGAATTGAACCGGCAACCTTTTGATTTTCAGAATGACACCCAGCCAACTGAGCCACACCAGTCACAGCTGGGGAAATGATTTACAGGTCACTTGTTTATAAGAGGCTTCACTCAAAATAATACCTGGTTGCATATGCTCTTGATCTGGAAGGCCCCGAAACCAACATTAGCCATGGAGTGTGGGGTTTTCTACACCTCTGACTTGCTGAACCTTGACTTGTTTCACCGGAAATTGGAGAGGTACGATTTCAGGTTTGGACCTGCAAAATTATTACTTTCAGTTTTGATATGTGCAGCTTGGGAAAGCTACCTCAAGTGGACTGTGGCTCTTGATTTACGACTGCATGGCCTACATAATCCCTATATTCACACTTAATTGAGTTTCAGTTTATAAAACAGAGGTGAGCAAACAGGTCCAGCCCGGTCCACTGCCTATTTGTCGGGATAGTTTTACAGAAACATGCCCGCGCCCACTCACCTACACGGCCTCTAACACTGCTTTTGCATCACAATAGTTGAGTAGTTGTAACAGGCCCGCAAAGCCTAAAATAATTCATTACTCGAATATTCTGGCCCTTTACAGAAAAAGTTCACGCACTGCTATTCTAAAACACTAGTCCAAAATCTCAGGTTCGAAAAACAGCCCTCAATTTAAAAAGTCTTCAGCAAATCGTTTTTCATTTTTAATTGCACAATGTAGGTGTGATTTTAAATAAATCAATTTAAATAAAGTATAACTAAATCTTTTTTTTTTAACCCAATTTCCCCCTCTTCAGTTGTGGCACACCCGTCAGCCTCTGCTTGTCCCTTCCAGAGCCTCACGGAGTCCAGGCTTTTGTCTGGGTTCACTCTTGCGGGCACAGACAGACCTGTGTCCAGGGCGGCTTCACGGGAACGGTCATGACAAACGACTTGCCTTTCGTAATCTCGCTTCTCTGCTCTTGGGTAACTAACAGCTACTGCTAACCCTTCAGCTTGACGCTGTACCTCGGTGTCCAAGCCCTCCCGTCAGACCAGCAGGACCCACGGAAGCCTATCCGGGTGGGGTTCCAGGAGCCAGAGCGGGACACCCGGACGGGATGAACCTGGCCTGAGGGCTGCCGAGCAGTGTGGAGTCGAGATCCGAAACCAGTGCCTGCAGAGCGGGGTTGAAAGCCACTTCTCTTCTATAATCAGGCAGGTTCCAGATTTGGAAAACAGGTTGCCGTAATTTCACAGCTGCTCCAAGCTGCCCCTTCTCAGCAGGAGCAGGTCCTGCAGCCGGTTGGAAGACTTCATGGCTCCGGCTCTTCCTTAGAGCACTCTGGGTTCCCATGCCGGTCACTGAGGCTCGGAGCGGAGGGGCGGCTTGGTGGGGGAGCCCTGCCAGCTCCTGCATGTCCTCCTTGCTCCAGGGCGAGCACTGGTTCCTCTTTGTGAGAGGTGTGGAAGCCCAGGGCCAGAGACCTAGGATCTGTGCTATAAACTGAATGTTTGTGTCCCCCCAACCCCACCAAATTCATATGTTAAATCTTAGAGCCCAATGTGACGGTATTTAGAGGTGGGGCCTTTGGGAGTCATAACAGTGGAGCCCCCAAAAATGGAACGAATGCCCTTACCACATTGGCCCCAGAGAGCTCCCTTGCTCCTTCTGCCATCTGAGGACACAGCAAGAAGACGGGCGCCTGTGAGCCAGGAAGCAGGTCCTCACCAGCACGCTCTTCCGGGGCCCTGACCTCGGACCTCTCAGCCTCCAGAACTGTGCAAAAAAAATGTTTGTTGTTCGAGCCACCCAGTTGGTGGTATTTTTAATTTAACAGCTCAAAGAGACTAAGACAATCTGGCATGTGCGGAATTCCCTCGTGATTGGCTTTATAAAAAGAGAATGGTGGTTTTGGCCTCTGGCGTTTTCTTCGCTCAATTCCTGTCAGTAGGAATTTGTCCTAAATGCAGGGTCTGGCAGAAGGCAGGCCTGCTTGACTGTGGTTAGTAAGGTAATAATATGGGTGTAATAACTTATAGTTCTAATTTGAACATTTCACCTAAAATGTCATCTGGTGTGCTTGAGTGCGATATTGTTATGTTACGGAATGACGTGCTTATGAGTTTGCAATAAAAGATTTTGTAGTAAAAAAAAGTGGGGGGAGTTATTTGTGCCGGACCCTGTACTTTTTGGCGAGCAGTCCGCATCTTCTCGTCAGGCAGTTCTAAGGGGGCTTAGGGGCACCGGGGCTTGTGCGACACACTGCCAATGCGTCTCCTGAGCAGCACGCGAGGTGGCCATCGTGAGCGGTTCCTGCCCAGCTCTGACCATGACCCACGCACCCTCCATTCCCTGCTGAATGCCAGCCTGGCAGAGGGTTCAAAGGCTGACTTCAGGGCCCGTGCGTGCAAACATGCCTTCCCTCTTTTCCGCCTCCACCTTCTTGCAGAGAAATATTCTCACTGAGAAGTAGAATTCTTGATTTTGAGAGCTGGAAGGAACTCTGGAAGAACCTAATGTCCTGCTTGGTCTGCGCTCCTCATCTCAGTGGACGACACCAACACCCACCAAAACCCGAGCTGGGGCGTGGCCCACCCTGTGCAGTTCTTCCCACGTTCTTCCCACATTCTTCCAGCTTCGCCTCCGAAGGGTATCACGCATGCGTCCAATTCCCTCTCATGGTAGCAAATATATTAACTTTATCTAAGTCAACTTCATTGCTCCACTTTCAATTCTACATCAGCTTCCTTATGATTTTATGCACAGCAGTCTTAAAATATGAATCTAGTCATGTCATTCTCCTCCTTAAAACTTGTCCTGCCCTGACTGCTGTGGCTCAGTGGGTTGGGCAGCATCCCACAGAGCGAAAGATCGCCGGTTCAATTCCCAGTCAGGGTTCATGCCTGGGTTGCGGGTTCAGTCCCCAGTCAGGGTGTGTACAAGAGGCAACCCACTGATGTTTCTCTCCCTCTCTTTCTCCCTCTCTTCCCCTCTCTCTAAAAATAAATAAAGCCTTTAAAAAACAAAACACAAACAAACCTCACTTTGAGCTCCACAGCGCCTCACACTGCCCCCCCATCACAGTGGGGGGGGGGGCCCTTCCAGGCAGAATTCCAGGAATAGCATTTGGAGTTAATCGGATTACCCAAGTTTACTCAGCACGTCTTAGTCATTAACTTGTGACTGTGAACTTTGGGGCCAGCTCTTTGTCCAGAGAGAGGCGGACTTCGAAACCCCCCTTCCACTGTCCAAGATTCCAGCCGTAAAGCAACAGGAGATGTGTGAAACTGGGGGCCAGGGTCTGGCTTCCTCTGCTGGAGCCCAGGGTGGACGATCCTTGTTAGGTAGACCTCCCAAGGCAGGAGACGCTGTTGTCATCACCGTAGTGGGAGAGACAGGACTGGCTTCTCTCTGAAACTTTAGAAATGTCATCTCCATTTCAGAGTGACACAGGTCCCTCAGGAAGGGGCATAACTTCACTGAGGTCTTTGGCCTGCATGCTGATTTTAAAATGCACCCAGGAATGAAAATTTGGGTGTGGCGAGGCCAACAGATCAGGAGACGGATGACAGCCAACGGAAAGATGGCGTGTTGAGCACACCGGGGACCTGCACTTGCCTGCTCACCTTCTCCGGCCTCCTGTGCTGCCCGCCACTGCCTGCCCGCATCCTGTCGGGGACTTTGACCCCAATACTCCTGTACATGGACGTTGATGCAGACAGAGGCATTTTCAATGACTTAGAGTCACAGGCTGAACTGAAGCCAACCGCTGACCCAGAGTCAATCTCTGACCTAGTTCTCAACGGGTGACGCAGAGTCAGCCACTGAGATTTATTTTGACAATACACAGGTTTTGGAATTGTCCACCGATGTGGAATCACTCTGTGGAAGGAGCCACTGAAGGGCCACAGCAAATGTCCCTGGTGACCATTCAGGAGAGCCTGTGACGGGAGCACCAGGCCAGCCCAGCACCTCCCCGGGAAGCAACGAGTTCATCTCAACGCTTGTTTAAAACGGAGCGGATTCTCCATTGGCTGTCATCCTTACTTAAGACAGTTCCGAGCCCCTGACGCAGCCTGCTCTTCCCTCATAGGAGTGCGGCTCACTGCAAAGGACTCGGGAGCCATCGGCCATACTGGGTGGAGGATAAACACGGTGGTGACAGTTGCCCACGCACAGAGGAGGCGCAATTCTTATCCATGGCCCATTTAATATGGGACCAATCAATGTTCATTTGAAGTGAAAGGTAAATAAAAGAAAGAAAAGGTAATTTGTTACTCACAGTTCTCAAGGGGAAGAGGCACAGCAGGACCATCCAGGGGAGCCCCAGGGTGGGTCAGGTGGAAGAAGGAGTGAGGGAGGAGCCCGGTCAAGGGCTTTCATTGTGACTTTGGCAAGGACGAATGAACGAGGCGGGGTAGGTAGCTGAGCAGGTTTAGGGCTGGCTGCTAGGAATAATCCTGGTGGTTCTGGAGCTGAAGGGGCCGTGGCTCCCTGTCTGGTGCCTGGCCCTGCGACGATTACGGCAGGGAACAGTGGCTTGGCCAGATTAAAGAGGGGTGGAGGACAGGGCTCCGGATTAGTCCGTTTGTACAGGAAAGCCACATTCTGCTACCTCTGAGAATCGCCGCAGCCTTTCCCTGGTCACCGGTCGGCGAGCCCCAAATGCCACAGCATCAAGAATGGAGAAAATAACTACCCATCTGTACTTCTCAGTCCCTTCACCTCCTTCACCCGGTCCTCCCCCACTCTGGCAGCCATCCGTCCGTTTTCTGTATCTATGAGTCTCTTTCTGTTTTGTTTGCTCATTTATTTTGTACTTTAAGTTCCATGTATAAGCAAGGTAATATGATATTTGTCTCTCTCTGACTTATTTTACTTAGGATAATGCCCTCGAGGTCCATTCATGCTGTCCCAAGTGGTAAGACTTCGTTCTTTTTTACAGCCAAGTAAAATTTCATTGTATATTTATATATGTACCAGAGCTTTTTCACCTACTCATCTATTGATGGTGCCAGAGGGGAGCTGGGGGTATCGGGGGGAACACTTGGGAAAGCACATGATTGTCTGACCACCATGCTGTACCCTTGTAACTAATATAAAGTAATGAATGTACACTTTAATTGAAAAACAAATTTTAAATAACAATAAAAAAGGAGAAAAGAAAAAAGGATACCAGAAATAAGAAAATATAGTTACTACCAGGCTAGATGGAGAGGTTTTGAGTTTCTCACAAGCACGTTGCTGACCAGAGCAGCTACCCCGGGGTCCTCCCATTGCCACCGCCCCCTTCGTAAGGACCTCGGTCATCCCCGCTTCCATCAAAGGAGTCCATGGGAAAAAAGGGCAAACGGAGACTTCTGGGAAAGAAAAGTGAGAGTGTGAAATAAAACCTTTCCCTGTCATCCTTTCCAAATGAGCTTTGCAGCTTCACAGGAGAAATAAATTGAGACAGGAGGGAGAGGCTGCCCTGCTGGAGGTCTCAGAGGAAAGTGTAGGCAAATAACCAAGGGCTTTGCAGGGTCCCTGTGGCCTGAGTCACCTACCTGCTTCTCGGTCACTTCGCTTTTGGTCTGTGGACCCAACTAGACAGTGGTAAAAGTCAGTCGTTACTGATGTCTCCTTCGGACTGGGGAAGCAGGAAGGACCCAGCCGCTGGCGTCAAGGCAGCAGCACCAACAGGTTTAGTCTCGGGTGTGTGAAGAGGAAGCTCTCGCAGGGTCAGGATCCTGTAAACAGCTCTGAACCCACAGATGGGAGAGGGAGCAGAGGGAGGGAGAGATCAGCTCAGGGCACCTGAAAAGTAAGGTCGCCAGAGCCCTCCCCCTCTGAGCTCACAGAAAGTTTCTCTGCAGGAGACTGGCACACACCCAGCATGAGTTCACGCACCCTCCTCCTGGTACCACCTTATTTCGGTTTGTGTTTTGTTTTGTTTCCCAGCACCAGGGAAGTGCTAGGGTCTGGGCCTTTACTGCCCTGTGTCTGGTGTCCTGGGGACACCTGAAACTTCTGCAGTCACTTCAGGGGGCATAAATGAGAGTTTTCTGAACACACTGAAGAAAGTTTGGGTAGGCTCAGAACTTCTAAGAAGGGGTCTGAGCCCTGGCTGGTGTAGTTCAGTGGGCTGAGTGCTGGCCTGTGAACCGAAGAGTCACTGGTTCGATTCCCAGTCAGGGCACATGTCTGGGTTGCAGGCCAGGTTTCCAGTAGGGGGCACATGAGAGACAGCCACACACTGATGTTTCTCCCTCCCTTCTCCTCTCTAAAAATAAATAAAGATACATTTTTTCTTTTTAAAAGAGGGTCTGAGAGCCCCGAGCCACCAGGTCAACACACTTCTTCTAAGACAGTCTGGTAAAGTGACTTCACTGGCCAGGACCCTCATTGACCCAGCAGGTCTTTGGTGGGTGCTGTGGGGATGCGTTGGGAAGGTGGGGGTGGGGAGAGAATGATAAACTTGGTGGAGCGTTTAGAAACCAGAAGGACAGGTAGAAATCCAAAGGCATTATAAGGAGAGGATTAGCTATAGGTGTCGGGGCAGTCATGTTAAATGTCAGGCTCAAATCACACCCTTTACCAGTGGACGCGGAGGCACAGGAGCCTTGGGAATTGGAAGTGACTGTCTTGTCATACAATGACGGAGTCACGAGCAGAAGCCTGGGAACAAGCCAGGGCCCAGGCTGGGACAACCCTTTGCAACAAGAGCCCCCAGGCTGAACTTCTTTCCTCCTGTCTCGGGAGAGGCAACCACCATCCTCCACTCGGTGTCCCTCCCCCAGTGAAGCCCCATTCTCTCCTGAACCCCAAGTCAGTGGTTTCAGTGCAGCGGGGCATTAAAAGATGACTATCCCGACACTCAGAACTGCTGCTAAGCCTCCAATGGCCAGCTTGAAACATGTGCCCCAGGCCCGTGACCACTCTGGGAGCCCAGATCGGGCACCTGGCCCATTAGAGAATAGGAGCAATGACCCACCTCTGACAAAAACGATCTCAGGAAGGAACACAGAGAAATGTCCTGCGAGGCGGGTTGTGTTGCTGCTGGGAGGGCTTCGCGCAGGAGGCAGGCGGCGAGGATCAGCAGGGCGGGTATGAAATCCAAATGCTGGAGGCGGCTGGTGCTGAAGTCTCCAGAGAGGTCAAAGGCCTGCACTGAAGTGGCTCACAGTGCCATTCACGGGACAGTCCTGTGGGGCAAAGCCGTGCCATGGTCCCGGTGAATGGCATGTTTGTTGATTTTACACCTGACATACTTTCTTCCATAATTGTTTCCTGGCATGGAGGCCGGGGAGCGGCTGCCCTCGACTCGGGCCTGGCCAAGGAAGATGAAACAGACCTGTATTCGGACTTGGGGACAGTGGGACCTGCACAGAGTGACTGTGCTAAGATCATTGGGACAGTCCCTGACACAAGCCCTCTGGGGAGGGAGGTTTCTGCCCAGAAATGTGCTTTCTGCACTACTGGGGGGTTGCTCTCTCTGGCATTCGCTCTCTTAATTCCTGCAGTCCCTCCGCGTCACTCCAAAGAACCCCAGTGCTGCCCTGGCTGAGTAGCTCAGTTGGTTAGAGCATTGTCCCAATGTGCCGAGGTTGTGGGTTCGATCCCGGGTCAGGGCACGTGTGAGAATCAACCAATGAATGCAGAAATAAGTGAAACAACAAATTCCCTCTCTCTCTTTCTCACCAGTTGAAAAAAAAGGTGACCCCCAGCGCCCAGGCCACTGCCCTGCCCTCTCGGCTCGCACATTATCAAGGTAGGTTCAGGCCACTCTTTGGGTTCTGGGGGCCCGTTTTGGGTGCTGAGTGGGGTGTCAGCTCACAGGCAGCACAGCAGTGACCTGTCCCTGGGGGTCAGGACTGCAGCCTGGGTTCCCAGAGGGCGAGCCCCCGATGTGCAGGAGCCATACCAGGGGCTTCACTCCTCGGCTCTCGCATGTCGCCTCGTTCCCAGGAAGTCCTGAGCCCTCCAAGGGTGGCTTCCACGAGCAGTGCAGTCCCCTCATCAGCATGGCCTCTATCCT
Organism: Mormoops blainvillei; assembly: GCA_004026545.1. Lineage (NCBI taxonomy): Eukaryota > Metazoa > Chordata > Mammalia > Chiroptera > Mormoopidae > Mormoops > Mormoops blainvillei. Next base: position 17,514 of record PVJD01017135.1, read on the forward strand.
GCGGACTCCCCTCCTCCACTGCGAGCTTCCTTCCTGAGAGGGTGCTGAGGGGCTGCTCTGGGTTAGCCTCCAGGGCCTATGACCTTGAAAGCCCCGAAGGCTGGGCACTTCGAGCACACAGCAGCCCTGTGGGTGGGTGGGCTGGGGGGAGGCCGGGAACCGAGCCCCAGCACACCTCGGAGGAGCTCTTGCCCCTCTCCCAGCTCGAATGCGCTGGGATGACAGGGACACACCACAGCTGGTGGGGAGGCCTGGCTGCAGGAAACAGCTGCAAGCAGGGAGTTCCCACCACCCTCATCTTACCACTCAGGCCGAGCAAGGTCGCTGTATGTCAGCAGCGCAGGAGGACTGATGCCCCCGCTTGGGCTCCCAGCCAGGGTTCCCTGGGCTGCCCATGTCATTCCTTCCCTGTCCCCCAGTTGGGGGAGGGGGAGGAGCCCCCTTTGCTTTATTGCCTTGCAGCCTGCCAGAGCCTTGTGTGATAGTGACACCCAGTGGAGACACAGACACTAGCTCTCTTCTCCCTAGAAACAGCCTTCCACTTCTCCCCAAGAATCCCTAACAGACCTGATCTCCCCAGGATGGAGCTTTGAGTCCTGTCCATGGTGCTGACATCCTGGGGTGGGAGGCAGGGCAAGCTGGAAGGAAGCTGATCGGAGCGCCTGAGAGCTGACAGCCGCTGCTTCAGGAGCCTCGGGGACACAGCCAGTCACGTGTGACTTACTACCTCTCCATGTCGTGTTTCTTAAGGGAACTGAATTTAGGAAGAGAATGTCCTCAGAAGGCTGAGTTCACAGCAAGGACCACTGAGGAACTGGCTGATTCTCTGTCCCTAGAAATCTTTAGAAAGAAGACAAGCTCCCTGCCATTGACTAGGAGCAATTGGGGACAGCATGGCCCTGAGGACCTAGGGCACAAATACCAAGAGGCCTACTGCCGTGTGTCCACCTATTGAAAAGTTACACATCAAGCTAAAAAACTGTGAATACACGTGTCTTA
>PVJD01017136.1:0-18502 GCA_004026545.1 Mormoops blainvillei
GAGGCGGCACGGTGGGCAAGGGAGCTGTCAGCGTCTTGCAAGGAGGGATCTCCGGAGCCAGGTGGGCAGCGGGGCAGGTGAAGTCCTCCGTCCGGCAGGGCAGAGCCCCGGCGGCCGATGCCACGGGAGGTCAGCGTGGCGCGGAGCAGCGCCCCGGGGAGCGGAGCTCGGCCGTCTCCGCAGCGCTCTGGAGCCGCCTTGGCTGCGCCTGGGGCGCGGCGGACTCCGCCCCCGGGGTCTCCCGGTGAGTGTCTTGCGCCCCTGAGGGCAAGTGGGGAATTTCCCCAGGAGCCTGTCTGTGGGTGGTCCCGCTCTGCAGATGTGACTGTTCTGCCCACGGGGGCAGATACCTGGGGCGTGTCTCCTGGCCAGACGGGTCTGCTCTGACTTAGGTAGTTTCCCTCTTGAACCCAAGTGTCGTGGCTGACCTTGCAGCCATCTTGGTTGACGTGAGTGACGCCACTTTGTTTTATAGACTTTGTACTATCTTGATCGGAGCAATACCATCTTATTGGTCCCGCTCTCCATGGCACACAACAGAATAGTGTTCGTCCTTAGAGAAGAAAGAGACCCCGCCATTGGCAACAACACGGACGGCCCAGGTGGGCACGATGCGGAGTGGGAGGGGCCAGGCGCAGCGAGAGAAGAGCTGCGTGGCCTCATTTGTGTGTGGAATATTTAAAAAGTTGCATCCATAGAAGCAGAGAGTAGAATGGTGGTTACCTTGGTGGGGGTGGGGGGTGACGTGGGGAGACAACATGGCAGTTACGTCGGACGAATAAATCTAGGGACCTCATGTATGGCAGGATCCCTATAGTTCATAACCCTGCATTACACACCTGAAATTTGCTGAAAGAGCGGATCTCGGGCCTCACCACACACACAGGTGGGTAGCTATGTGAGGAGACGCTGTTAACTAGCCTGACTGCCCATTGGTTCACCAGGCGTATGTCCGGGGTGGGCAAAAGTAGGTTTAAAGTCGTGAGTGCATGAAACAGCTTTTTTTTTGTATTATTTTTTATTCTTGTATATATACGAGTATATTTTCATACAAACAACTGTAAACCTACTTTTGTCCACCCTTGTATCTCAAATCATCGTGTTGTAGACCTCAAAGGTACACCGTTTTTATTTTTTAACAAAAGAGTTTCTTCTCGATGAGAAGGAAAACCTGATTTTTTTTTCTCCCAAAGACTCAAGGTGGTTCCGCTGTCCCGGGGAGAAAGGGTGGTCCTCCCAGGGGCGCTGGAGCCCTACTGCCCTTGCCGCTACCATCTCTCTGTCACCGGGGAACTTGGGAGCCTCAGGCATGCAGGGCCAGGTGCTGACCATGGGCTGGGCCGGGGGGTGGGGACACACCCTACATGGCAACAGCAACCTACGGTGCCCGGATGGCAAGAGGCAGCTGGTGGGAGAGGGGGTGGGGAACATTTAATTTTCAAAGCCTCAAAGGATTAACATGTTGTATACTTTTAAACTGCACATTAGGAAAGGTTATGCGTTTCTGCCTCTTGGAAAGAAGGCAGTAGTGACCTTTCACAGTGCCCAGCCCACGGCACAGCTGCACACATGTCTCCGGGCGGGGAGGGCTCCATCTGGGGCCGGGGGCCCTGGTGTGGGCAGGCTGGGGGTGCGGGGATCAGCCCCAGCAGGCAGGATCCAGCCTCAATCTCGGGGGGCATGAGTTTGCAGATAAGTCCCCCAGCCCCTCGCCTCTTGGAGGGGCACCTCTGAGGTGTGCGGTGCAGAGCCTCGCAGGGGCCCCCAGCATCAGTCCACCCCAGCCCCCGGAGAAGGAACCTTCTCCCTGGCGGAAACCTGAGTGCGGTTTTATTGCCACTCTGTCTCACATGCCCACTTCCTTGCCGTGTCTCCTGGAGCCCCTCCTCGAATTAGTAACCTCCATCCAAGCCCTCATTCCGGGGTCTGCTGCAGTGAGCCCACACAGAGACCACAGTCAGGAACCCGGGCCTCTCTCTGGGAAGTGACACCGGCAGCCCCGCCAACCTGCCCTGGCACGGGCCTTCGGGGACTGGAACAGAACCAGCATTTGACTCACCAGTGGCTGGGAAGCCTCCCGTGTCTGCTCCGGGGCCTCGCAGAGCAGCAGCTGGCAGTGGCGGGGAAGGCATGGAGAATGAGAAAGCCCCCCCCGGACAGAGGGAGGGAGGGGGTCCGATACCCTCAGGTTCAGCCCTGGAGCCCTGGAGGGGCCGGGCTGGGACCCAGTGGGCCTGCACTCTACTAGTCTCACGGTGGCTCCAGCTCGGCTAATGTTCCCTGGTCTGTGGCAGTTGGGAGATGAGAGAGAAGCAGGACGCATTTACAGGAGAGGGCGCAGCTTCTGCAACCCTGTCGCAGGGGCCGGCCTCCGCAGAGGGAAGGACAGAAAGGGTCCGAGGAGCTGGCCATGCAGGAGCAAACTCGGGGACACGGCCCTGGCCAGAGAGGGCTGGCTGTGAGGGCCCTGGGACCCGGGCTGGGTCAGCAGGACAGAGAGCAGAAAACCCATGGAACGAGGAGGCCACTGGAAAAAGGCCAAGGGGCAGCCTTTTGCTGTTCAGACAGGCATGAGGACGGCAGGCAGCTGGACTGCTGGGTGAGCCCCTGTCCAGCACGGGCGGCACAGGGGACCAGACAGGGCAGGTCTGACGAGCCCAGAGCCTGCGGTGAGGCTGTCGCTCTGCCCGCAACAGAGTCGCCTGGGCCCCTGTCAGCCCTGCTCTGAGCCCGGGCTCAACGGTCTAGAAGGGCCATCGTCCTGGCTGAAAAGGGCAACCCCACGGCTGGGTGTGGTCACCCTGGCCTCACGGGGTGTTGAACAGTCTTGGAGGGAAGAACGTGAGGTGGGCAAACCAAGGGTTCCGACTCTCCTCAGGAGTGAGGCGGTCCAGGCGCACCACTACCCGTCCACGTTAAATGCTCTCTCCCCCATGAGCTGTGAGGGCCCTGCATGTGCTAGTGTCTGCAGTCGCCCTCCGTCCTGCCCCCAGGCTCCCACTGGGTCAGCCTGTGGGAGACCCAGGAGACCAGAGAGGAAGGGTCGGGGGTGTTTGGTCCCCCAGACTGGCTGTGTCCCTCACAGAAGATTGCCGCTTCTCCAAAGGGCCCACTCCCTGAGGCTCCCTCCCCTGGGTTGGCCTCCCCCTTGTCATTCCTGGGAGGTGACAACACCAGCCCAGCCCTGGGTTGCCTGACATCCCACCCACTCCTTTATATTGGTCCTTTTGTAAGTGAACCGCCATCTGCTTCCTGTTGGGGCCCTGGCTGCTATGGTGGCAACTGGAGGAGGGGGTAAAGTAGCTAGGGAGGCCACGGTGGGACGAGCTGGGTATGGAGATGTGCCACCTGTCAACACCAGGGCTCCTCACAGGCCTTCGAAAGGGCTGGTAGACAACACCACGTCAGGCCCAAACAAGGACGGGATCCGGCTGAGCAACAGGCCTGGAAAGCAGTCTACTCCCCACCCCCACCACGACGACCCAGGAGAGCCACGGGGATTGCCCCGGACATGAGGACAAACGGCATGGGTCTGGAGCAGAGAATGCAGGAAGCGCCCAGCCCGGTGGCCAGGGGTCAGCTCTGGATATGCTGTTCATTTGCATAACAGCGTTGCCCTGCCCCGCACACCCCGCTCAGGTGTGGACCTGCGAGTGTGGCCTGGCACGGGGTGGGAGGTCCCGAGGGCCGGGTGTGTTATGGGAGGGTGGGGAGGGGGCGGGCAGACAGGACGGTCGTCGCTCAGCCCGGCGTCCCTCGCCGGTGCCCAGCCCAGGGCTGCAGCCCCGTGTGAACTCTGCAGAGAGCAGCCTCACCCACTCCTGCCCAGAGTCAGCCTGAGACTCGGCTCCCGGGCAGGGTGTCCCCGGCTCCAGGGGGTAGTGGTGACATATGGGCAGAACGTGACACAGCCCTCAACCCAGCAGGCCAGGCTGGCGGCACACAGGGGCCCTTCCGACACGTGGCACAGGCGGGAAGTCATGGGGAGAAAGGCACGTGGGGGAGCGAGCCCCCGGGGCCTCTCCTGTCGCCAGGTGCAGGCGGGCCTGCGGGAAGGGCCTCGGTGGACCGCTCAGCGGCGCCTGCCCCCCGGACTCTCAGGAGGAGACGAGCCCTGGAGCCTCGGGCCCCCGGGCCGCAGCCGCAGCCCCTGAGCTTCAGCGAAGGCCGCCCAGCGAAAAGTAAGTAGCCCGATCCCTGTAAACAAAAGGGCGTTCTCCTAAAACTTTCCTGCCAGTTCCTGCCAAGCACACAGGACGCAGAACACAGACGCCCAGATCGGCCGTTTCGGCCGGGGCCTCGGTTGCGCCTGGGGTCGGGGCGCCCTGTTCTGTGGCCCTGCGCCGGGCCGGTGAGTGGTTGCAAATAATCCTGCGGTCACGCTAACGGGGGCCGCTCCTGGGTGCCCGACGCGGGCCGGCCCCGCGCAAGTCTCTCCGTGGGCATCTCTCAGTTCACCTTCGCCACAACGCCCGGGCGCCAGTGCCCTGCCCAGGCCCACTCCCCAGACCGGAAAGCTGAGGAGCCCCCCACCTCATCTGAGCTGGGGAGACCCTGCCTGGAAATGACAGGATGTTGGGGGGACGCAGGCAGGTGGCACACAGCGAGCCAGCGGATTCCAGGAACGGTGGATTTGAAAGCTTCCCAAGGGGCCTCTACGGGCTCCGGTTCCCGAGCCGCAGAGGTGGCCCAGGCGAGGAAAAGCCCCCTGGAGCTGTTGCCTCAAGAGCGTGTTACCCGCACTGCAGATGCAGTTAAATGTCACTTCATCGGTTAGGTTTTGAACGAAAGGCATTTGCACCTTCGGGCCGAGCCCGCAAACAGGAGTTACTCAGCCAGTAACTAAAGTCAGCTGCGATCAGTTGAGGGCGGGACCCGAGCAAAAACGCAGGGACGGGCGGAGGGCAGCGCGTGTGCTGTGGGCCGTGGGCGGAGTCAGGACCCAGTTTACACCGGCCTTTCTCCAATTCTCCCCTTTTGAACTTCAGAGGCGATAGTAAAAAAATGATAAATTAATGAAAGATATTTTGTGTGCATAGAAATATAAATGGCCTCAAACCATTGTTACTGGCAGGGAAACACCTCTTCGAGGCAACGATGTTGTTTTCTCAGAATGAAGCTGTTTTCTCAGAATGAAGCGCTGGTGCCGGATTGGCACTTTCCCTTTCTTTCGGCTGTGGCAGAAGAGGAAAGGGGAGTGGCCCGCTGTCCCAGTCCTGTGTCATTTCTGACACCAAGCCTCAACTTCCCTGCTTGCATTCTTTGTGCTCCGAGACTGCACCCCCACTTCGCCACCCTCTCTCTTCCCCCTGCCTTGCACGCCCCCGGAAAGGGAGCAATGAATTGGTAAAAATTGCAAAATTACATCCTATTTTGCATCTTATTCATATTAAACAATGAACCGAGAAATTATGTAACAAATGACTTATGAAGAAAGACCTAGATCAAATTTAATAAAGAACTAGCTTATGACCTAAAAAAAACAACAAAACAAACAAACAAAAAACTAGAAACCGTACTAATAGCACCTTTAACCCTCAATCTTAATTAGAATATTAACACTCAGCAAGCGCAGATAGTATCTGGGCCAATCAGAAAAGCCATATACATTTGCCTGGTTTACATAGGAGCTGCAAGAATATTCACTTACGACGCGGGCCTTCTTAAGGGTCGCTGTCCTGGGAGTTACAAGGAACCTCAGGTGGACTCGTGAAAGCCTTTATTATTTGCAGTCCTGAGGGCGGCCCTTTAGCCAAGCTGAATAATTTCTCTCCTCCAGACTTCACCGGCTGCACCTGTAAGTGCGAGCCCAGTCCTCTGCTCTCACATCCCCAAGTACCCAAGCTTCCTGGCCCACCCAGAAGTGACCGTCCATAGTTTCCCGAGGGGCTAGGCCCTGGGTGTCCAACGTCAGGGCAGTTTTACGGGGTGGAGGGTGGCGCTGCTTTAGTTCCTCAGATGTGTCTGGTCACGTCTGATTAAATGGGCCCTCTTTCCCGAATATGACGTTACAGGCAAGGCCTTGAGTGAATAATCAATTTCCCCAGGTATGGCCTCATAAACGGATGGCAGGTTCTAATGGAACCTTTGCAAATAACTCTATTACTGTGAAAAGTAAGAATCCTCAGTAATCGTTTCTGAATTCAGGCTAGGGGTGGCAATGGCAGTGTGAAAAATATATTATTTAAAGATGTTTTATTTCAGTTTATAAAAGCAAATTCTACTAAACTGCTATGGGGTGCAGCTAGCTTAAGAAGAAAGGGCTTCCTTTGATATGGAGGAAGCACTGTATTAAAACAATATCAGCAGTATTCCAAACCCAAGAACTGCAATGGTCCCCATGAGTTCATTCAGTCCCTGGGAGTTAGTTCTTCCACTTTGTCTTGGGTTAGCAGTTGTATGAAGCCCACTGCTTCTCAACCAAAGAGTTCTAGAAATCCTGACTCAGTCTTCAGGGACAGGCTAAAACTTGTCTGAGCAATACCAACTGCAGCCCATGCCCAAGAGCCCATCCTTTGAAGTGGCATCAGTTTAAAGTAGCTAGAAGGGCCCTTTGCCATGGGATGCTGACACGGTCATTGTGTGAAGACAGAGTTTAACCTGCAAGGAAGCACTGGAGGAAAATACGACCTATACAAAGACTTACAACGGCTGCGGTAAATATATTCCTGACCCATTTCGAAGTGAAAGGCCCGATGAGAGTTTATAACAAGAAGATGGCAAGGAAATTTGGTTGTTTCTTTGGCATGTATGGTAAAGATAAGACAATTGCAAAAAAGTTTTAGATTGTATATGTACACACACACACACACACACACACACTGATTAGCTAGTTTTCAGAGCTGGTACCTTTCATGTGATTCATAAAAACTGATAGGTATCATTTTACGTATGATGCTTATAAGACATAACGTATATAATATACCAAGTGTATACCGAGTATTTACTAAAACTATACCAAAAATATCAAGTAGAGAGAGTCACTGTGTCTGCAGTAAGTCCTAAACATCTATATTTTAGTAAAGCTTTTGTAGGTAAGTCTAATATGCACCTTTAATTAAAAACCACTGGCCAAGAAGATGCTAGATTTAAATGAAAGAAGTAAGAATGTGGTAAAGTGTTAATAATAAACGAAATTAAGACTGATGACCCTATAGTGCTGTTGACTGAGAATGTCAGACAACAAACCACCACAACTCTAACAAATGTAGGAAAACTCATTAGAACTATTTTGTATTATTTCTGTTTTCCTTAAGGTTCAAACATATTATTGAAAATAAGGACACTGACATATCCTTCAAGACTGCCCATAAAGTATAAAATTTCTTAAGTATTATATAGATAACATTTTACTTTAAATTTAAATACAAGTTGAATTCAAATACAAATTTAATAGGTTCAACCTATAGTTAAAAAGAAAAGCAAGATCCTTTCCCATAGAAGGTAAATGATTAACAAAATTTAAAAGCCACATACTCTGAAATTGCTCATATTTGCTTAATAATAAAAACAAAATCCAGTGTACGCTTTGTTACTATGTTGGAAAATATGTAGAAAGTAACCTTCCAAACGTGAAAAGGCGAGCTCTGCCCGCAAGCAGGGCGCTGAGCTGCCACTAGGGGGCAGTGTGAACAGGCGACTGAAGAAAGCGCCCCAGAACCTCCCACCCGCAGCTGCAGCATTTGTCTTACAGAATCTTACGCCCTTAGTAACAAAGTAGGCAGGTATGTCCGTCTTCTGTCTTCTTCAATTTGCCGTTTACCTTCAACATTACTTTGTGCTGGTCTCAGGTGTACAGCGCAGTGGCCAGTCTCTTGGAGACCTGGTGAATTTGTATCCTTGTGTTCCAGCTTCATGGCTATTCTTCGGGGGCGGGGCGCGGGGCTGAGAGTCAGTTAAAAGGTTCTTCAGCGTTAAACTAGAGCCTTCACCGCAGGCTTCCTTTACTTTAATAGCTCTCTGGATATTTTATTACACAACATCAAATAAAAGGACGATACAGACAGACGTTCTCACCCCAGGTTTTGAAGGAAATCTCAGAACTTGCTTCTGATATTTTCAAGTAACCAAACGCCGCTTCTGTGGAGTTGAACCCTTCTTGGGCCCACCCCAGCTTGCTTTGCTCCTTCCTGTATTTAACAATTCCAGAAGAGTCCACTACCCCGAAGGGGATAGCTGTCGGTCCTATCCCAAGTCTCATTCCTGTCCCACTCCAGTGTGACGTTCGAAGGCATTCCCGCCTTCTGTCTGCGCGGTCCTTCATTCCTCCTCCTGGATTGGAAAACATGTGTTTTGTCCCTGTTCTTTCAGCCCTGCATTTTCAGGCCAGTGCACACGTCACGGTTAAGGACCTTGGACTCTCCCATCAGTCCCTCGCCAACCCATTCTCCGTGTCATCTACCCCGTTGTCTTTTCACCCTCGTTTCCGTCACCCACTGGTGTCTGATCCCTTGTCCCCCGGGTGTCGGTGGTGGGTGGCGTGGCGTGGTGGGCGGCGTGTCACCTGAATCAGCTCAGTGTGTCCTGAGGCTGTAAGCCCACACACGGCCTGCCACCTGGTCTTCCCTGGGATCCCAGCACCACTCTCCACTGCTTCCTTCCACCACCTGCCAACACCAGGTCACTTCCTAGCTCAAGTGCTCCCTTGTAATGTTTGGAGCCGTGCAATGTGACCCATTATATTTTTTCGGACTTCTCCCCTTTTCCAGCCAGCACGTGTGCCCCTAACCCCGATCGCGGCTCTTCCTCACGGCCCCCTGCACTTCTGTGGCCCTCTCTGCGCCTGTGCTCTATATTGTACCTGGAGGCATAATATCGCTCTACTTTTCCTTTGTCTAAAATCTCCCCTTCCCTCCCAAATCTGCTGAGGGACCCATTCATGAGCACGTCTTATGCCCACTACCCCACTCCTATCTATCCCTTGCTCCATTTTTAAGACTCCGAAAGCCTATCACGCCATTTAATGTGGATCATTTACTACTCCCTCAGGTTCTCGGTATTCCTTAAAGGGCCATCCCTCTCGACTGGAAATCAGGGTTGGGTGTGTGCTGGCTCTTTTATTTAAATGGCAATGCAATCGTATTTATTAATTTGAGTTCAACTTTGAAACACATTAGCAATTAAATGTAAAGCATTCAGTCCTGTGTGTAGAGAATTTGCTGAGCTGGCTTCACGGAAGATTTCTGGTTAAATCAGTGCCATCTTCCCTCGTTATTTCATGTTGCCGTTGCAGTCACTCAACTGCACAGTGAGAATGCACGGGCGGGCCTCTGTGCTGTGCGCCCTGGGAGATGCAGACGGAACCCGACAGCTTCCCAGCCCACCGGGAATCACACACCAGGGCTGACAGGGGCCGGGCTACTGGAGCCCAAATCTCAGTCCTACCCCCGACTGGCCATGTAGCCTTCCCAAGGTCCTCTCCATGCTTTAGTTTGTCATGCAAAAAGGGGAAACCCTAAAGGCCACAGGGAAACACGTAGGCGTGTGGGTCCCCAGGTACCCATTAGAGGACAGCATGTAGCTGTCGGGGAGGTGTGGATGTCAGACCTCAGCAGAGGGGTCCTCCCACCTTGGGGGTGGAGCTTTTAGCTACGTGATTCGGGAAGCCAGGCTCCCGTCTGCCGTCAGCAGGGGATGGAGTACACACAGTGGCGCTGTGGTCAGGTAGGTCTTGCCGCCAGTGGTCCTTCCAGCTCAGCGTGGGGGTTGAGGGCAGCACCTGCCCTTCTGTCTGTGGGGTCAGCGGGCCCAGATACCAGCTGGTGACAGGATTCACCACCTCAGCATTCATGGCGGGGGAGGCAGGCTCCCCCAGTTTGCTGATTTATTGGCGGCGGCCATTCTGACGGGTGTGAGGTGGTATGTCACTGTGGCTGTAATTTGCCTTTCTCTGATGATTAGTGACATTGAGCATCTTTTCATATGTCTATGGACCATCTCTGTGTCTTCTCTGGAGAAGTGTCTATTCGGGTCCTTGGCCCATTTGTCAATTGGGTTGTTTGTTTTTTCAGTGTTGACTTTCGTAAGTTCGTTTTGAATTCTGGATATTAAGCCCCTGTCAGATGTATCAGCGTGTGCGCCCTCCTGTTCTGTGGGTTATCGGTTCACTCTGGCAACAGTCTCCTTTGCTGTGTGAAAGCTTGTCAGCCTGACGCGGTCCCACTTGTCTATCGTGTTGCTGTTCCTGTCTCCCCTCCCCGGGGAGAGACGTCTGATAAAATGTTGCTACGAGCTACGTCCGAGATTTTGCTGCCTGTGTTTTCTTCTAGGATTTTTATGGTTTCAGGTGTAACATTTAAGTATTTGATTTATTTTAAATTTATACTTCTGTGTGGTGTAAGAACGTGGTCTAGTTTCATTTTTCTGCACTTATCTGTTCAATTTTCCCAGCACCATTTATTGAATAAACAATCTTTAGCCTATTGTAGGTACTTAGTTCCTCCATCAAATATTAATTGACTGTGAAGCCGTGGGTTCATTTCTGAGCTCTCTATTCTGCTCCATTGATCTATGTGTCTGTTTTTATGCCAGTACCAGGCTGTTTTGATTACTACGGCCTTGTAGTATAGTTTGATATCAGGTATTGTGATCCCTCCAACTTCTATCTATCTCAAGATTTCTAAGGCTATTTGGGGTCTTTTTTGGTTCCATATAAACTTTGGGGATATTTGTTCTAGTTTGGTGAAATACGTCATTGGAATCTTACTAGGAATTATGTTGAATCTATAGATTGCTTTGGGTAATATGGACATTTTAGTGATGTTAATTCTTCATATCCATGAACATGGTATGTGCTTCCACTTGCTTGTTCTTCTTCAATTTCTTTTTTCAGTGTCTTATAATTTTCTGAGTACAGGTCTTTTACATCCTTAATTAGGTTTATTCCTATTTTATTCTTTTTGTAGTAATTGTGAATGGGATTGTTTTCTTAATTTTCCTTTCTGTTAGTTTGATATTGGCATATAGGAATGCAACTGATTTCTGGATATTAATTTTATATCCTGCAACTTTGCTGAATTCATTTATCAGTTCTAGTAGTTTCTTGGTGGAATCTTTGGGTTCTCTATGTGCAGTATCATGTCATCTGCAAATAATGGCAGATTTACTTCTTCCTTTCCAATTTGGATGCCTTTTATTTCTTCTTCTTGTCTGATTGCTGTGACCAGGGCTTCCAGTACTATGTTGAATAGGAGAGGTGAGAGTGGACTCCCTCTCTTGTTCCTGACCTTAACGGGAGAGCTTGCAGTTTTTGCCTGTTGAGTATGATGCTGGCAGTGGGTTTGTTATTTATGACCTTTATTATGTTTAGTTATATTCCCTCTATTCCCATTTTGCTGGCAGTGTTTATCATAAATGGGTGCTGGGTTTTATCAAATGCCTTTTCTGCATCTATTGATACGATTATGTGGTTTTCATCCTTCATTCTGTTTATGCACTGAATCATATTTATTGATTTACAAATGTACCAACCTTGCATTCCTAGAATAAACCTCACTTGCTCATGGTGTATGATCTTTTTGATTCATCGCCGTATTTGGTTTGCTAATATTTTGTTAAGGATTTTAGCATCTATGTTCATCAGGGACGTTGGCCTGTGATTTTCTTTCTTTGTAGTGTCTTTATCTGATTTTGGAATTAGGATAATGTTGACCTCATAAAATGAGTTTAGGAGACTTCCGTCCTCTTGAATTTTAAGAAATAGTTTGAGAAGAGGTGTTAGTTCTTGAAATGTCTCATAAAATTTTCTTGGGAAGCCATCCAGTCCAGGGCTTTTGTTTGTTGGGAGTTTTTTGATAACTGCTTCAATTCCATTAGGTATAATCTGTCTCTTCAGATTCTCTGATTCTTACTTATTCAGCTTTGGAAGATTGTATGTTTCTAGGAATTTCTCTAGTTCGTCCAGGTCACCCAGTTTGTTGGCATATAATCGTTCATAATATTTTCTTACAATCTTTCGCATTTCTTCAGTGTCAGTTGTTATTGCTCTTCCATTTCTGATTTTATTTATTTGAGTTCTTCCTCTTTTTTTCATGATTATCCTGGTTAAAGGTTTGTCGATCTTCTTTTCTTTTTTTTCAAAGAACCAGCTCTTGGATTCGTTGCTCTTTTGTATCATTTTTTAGGTTCTATTTTGTTTATTTCTGCTCAGATCTTTATTATTTCCCTCCTTCTGTTCACTTTGGGCTTTGCTTGTTGTTCTTTTTCAAGTTCCTTTAAGTGTGAAGTTAGATTGTTTATTCGAGCTTTTTCCTGTTTTTTGAGATAGGCCTGTGATGCTATGAATTTCCCTCTTAGGACTGCTTTCCCAGGGTCCCATAGATTTTGGATCGATGTGTCCTCATTTTCATTTGTTCCAAGGTATCTTGATTTCTTCCTCGATCTCACTGTTGACCCACTCATTGTTCAGTAGCATGTTATTTAGCTTCCATGTCTTTGCATGTTTTTCACTGTCTTCTTGGGATTGATTTCTAGTTTCATAGCATTGTGGTCAGGGAAGACGCCTGATATGATTTCAGTCTTCTTCAATTTATTGAGATTTGTCTTATGTTCTAACATGTGGTCTATCCTAGAAAACATTCCATGTGCAATTGAAAAGTATGTGTATTTTGTTGCTTTGGGGTGAAATGCACTGAAGGTGTCAGTTAAATCCATTTGATCTAGAGTGTCATTTAAGGCCACTGTCTTCTTGATTTTCTGTCTGGAAGATCTATCATTGAAGGCAATGGGGTGTTAAAATCCCCGACTATGACTGTATTTCTGTCGATCTCTCCCTTGAGGCCCATCAAGATTTGCTTCACATATTTAGGTGCTCCTGTGTCGGGTGTGCAGACGTTTACTAGGGTTGTATCCTCTTGTTAGATTGCTCCCTTTATCTTTGTGTAGTGTCCTTCTTTGTCTCTTCCTATAGCCTTGGTTTTGAGGTCTGTTTTGTTGGCTGTAAGTACTGCTACCCCAGCTTTTTCTAATTTTCCATTTGCATGAAATATCTTTTTCCAACCCTTTCCTTTTAGTCTGTGTGTATCTTTCAATCTGAGGTGGGTCTCTTGGAGGCAGCATGTATATGAGTTTTGTTTTCTTATCCATTCAGCTACTCTGTGTCTTTTGGTTGGAGCATTTAAGCCATTTACATTTAAGGCAATTATTGATAGATATGTATTTAGTGCAATTTTATTGTTAGACTATTTTCTTATGTTTTTTTTTCCCTCTTTTTCTTCTTCTTCTTAAAGCAAACCCTTTAACATTTGTCGCAGTATTGGTTTGGTGTTAACAAACTCCTTTAGCTTTTTCTTGTCTGGGAAGCTCCTTATTTTTCCCTCGATTTCAAATGATAGCCTTGCTGGGTACAATAGTGTTGGTTGTAGGTCCTTGCTTTTCATCGTGTTGAATGTTTCATGCTACTCCCTTGTGGCCTGAAATGTTTCTGTTGAGTAACTGGATGACAGTCTAATTGGTGCTCCCTTGTAAATGACTACCTGTTTTTCTCTTGCAGCTTTTAGGATTCTCTCCTTATCTTTAAGCCTTGTCATTTTAATTATGATGTGTCTCAGTGTAGGACTCTTTGGGTTCAACTTATCTGGGACTCTCTGTGCTTCCTGAACTTATGTGTCTTTTTCTGTCACCAGATTAGGGAAGTTTTTAGTCATTATTCCTTCAAATAGGTTCTAGACCCCTGGCTCACTCTCTTCTCCTCCTGGCATTCCCATGGTGCTAATCTTGTTATGCTTCATGTTGTCCAAAGTGTTTCTTAAGCTCTCCTCATTTTTTTTCTTAAGTTCCTTTTTCTTTTTGCTGCTCAGCCTGGGTGTTTTGTCCTACTTTGTCTTCCAAATCACTGATGCGGTCTTCTGCTTCATCTAACCTACTGTTTATTTCTTCCAATGTATTATTTATTTCAGATATTACACTCTTTATTTCTGATTTGTCCTTTTTTATGGTTTCTATATCTTTTTCATGCTGTTGAGCATTCTTATAATCATTACTGTAAACTCTTTCTGATAAATTGCTTCCCTCCACTTCATCTAGTTCTTCTTCTGCAGAATTCTCTTGTTCTTTCCTTTGGGGATTGTTTCTTTGTCTTCCCATTTGGCTGCTTCTTTGTATTTGTTCCTATGTATTAGGTAGGTTTGCAAAGACTTTGGTGTAGACCTTTGTCAGACGCCGCTTGTGACTAGCCCGGGTCCACCTGTTGGGAGGTCTCAGTGATCCACAGCATGTGGCTCCCTCTGCTGGGCCTGTTTGGGTGCAGAAAGAACCGGGCTGCTCACCAAGAGCCACTCTGATCAGCACAGGACCATGGGCAGGGTCAGCTGAGGTGTCACAGGGCTCCCAGAGGTCTGCCTTAGCTGTTGAACTAATCACTGCTATAACCTCAAGCTGTAATGGACAGCCTGGCTTAAGCACCACTGGGTGGGGCAGCATAATTCCTGTGAGCTGGGCGCTTGCTTCCCCACAAGCCGATGCCACTTGGAGGGGGCTGCTCTGCTGCTCTGCCTGAGAGAGTGGGCTTCCGCAGTGCGGGGAATGACTCAGCACAGGGATCCTGGTGGCTTTTCCCTCAGTCCTCTCCCCAGAGCCAACAACCCCAGGTTCTCAAGCGTCTCTAGTCCATTCTGTGCTCCCTCTGCTGGAGCCCAGAGTAAGTGACTGCAAATGAAATTTTGTGCATTGGCCCTTTAAGAGGCTCTCTGCGTCTCCAGCTGTCTCTCTCTGGCAGATAGAAAGCCTGCTGCTTTTCACAGCGGTATGTTATCTGGGCTCCTCTCTGGCTCTGGTGCTGTGGGCTGGGGAGCCCAGCCTAGGGATTAGACTCCACACTTCTCAGGGGAGCTCCCCAGCTGCTGAAATATCCCTCTGGAACTTCAGCTGCCACCCGTGGGAGCCCAGCCCACCCTCTGGTGCCTCCTCCGCACTCCATACCAGTCCCATTGTGGTGAAGCGGTTTCTTCTGTCTGTCTGTGGTTATAAGGTGTCTGTCCAGCTTAGTGTTCAGTTGGTTTTTCAGGATGTTTCTCTACAATTTAGCTGTAATTCCAGATTGGTCCTGGGAGGAGGTTGGTGTAGCTTCTACTTACTCCTGCATCATCTTGGGCCTCAAATCATAACATATTTCATAGCACAGTGTGAGGTGCACAGTAAGTGCCCAAGGATGAATAAGACATACCTTGATAGCAACACATTTGTGGCTTGTGGGAGAGATGACTTACGTGTATATTAGAATGGCGAGTTTATTTATAATAGAAGTATGTTAAGGTGGACAAGAGGTAGTTCCACTGAGAATGGCACACATGGGTTAGAATTCCATTTGGGCACCCCTCCCTCCGTGCCCCAGGTCCTGGGGTTGGGAAAGAGGGGAGCAAGGACTGTTTCTTCAGGAGGGATGCAAATGGACCCTGAATGCACAAAGCTGGTGGCAGCAAAGAAGAAAATCCTATCAGCTTGTTTCCATATTTGCTTTGAGTATCTATTCTTTCTGTCTGTCTGTCTGTCTATCAATCTTGCTGAACCATTTCAAAATAAATGAGGCATCATGACATTTCATCCCTTAATGCATCAACATGCGCTTTAAATGAAGAACTCAAGACACTGTTTTATATAAACACAACTCCATTATCACACCTAACAGCACGAATTCTTGAACCTACTCCACCGCCCAGCTGAACTTCATTGTCTCCTGCTCCCCACCTCATGTGCCCAACTTATCTTCTCTGCTGTGTCAGAGCCTTGAGAGGATGACGTCTCCGGACTGTCAGAGTCAAGCTCCCAGTGGGGTGCTACTATGGGGGGGGGTAGAGTTCGCGGGCATGGGGTTGCCACCAGGAGCAGCTGCAGGAGACCAGTGTGGGTGGAGAAGCTGGGACACTTTTCTCTGCTCCTCCTGCCGGGTGGCTGGCCTGGCAGCACCTGCCACTGCGTCTCGGGTTAAGCAGGACCCATGTCCACAGCCCCAGCTGTGACTGGTCCCACACCCGCTCCTTCAGCCCTGGCTACACTGTCAGTAGTTCCTTCAGGGCACGTTTCATGATTAGGTTCTTCTGAGTTTGCCATCTGCCTCCTGCAGGGACGCTGCCTGATATTTAAATGAGCCATATTGAGATTCACATTGGCCCAAGATGTTTTCAAAGCCTTAAAAAAAAAAAATCTAGTCAAGTTGCATTGAGCTTGGTTCTGCCTCTTTAGCCTCTTAATCTAGCTCTTCCTTTTTTTCTTGTCATTGACTTTTTTGGAAGAGGCCAGACCTATTGTTTCATAAAGTTCCCACGTTCTGAATGTGTCTAATCATTCCCTCATGGTGGCACTTAATTTGGTCTCCTCTGCTTTGTAATTGCTTGAATTGAATCTCCTCGGGGCTTCCGGCCCAACTCCCATTTTAAACATCGTTGCTCAGAACACCGGTGATGACGTGCAGTTAAAGGGCACCGTCTCGGGACTCACAGAGCATCACCAACAGCGGGACAAGTGGGCAGCGAGTCCGACTTCTGAGCGATAACAGCCCTGCTTTTTCTAGTGTAAAGACCCTCCCCCGTTTACTCTTAGCAAGTGACCTGTGGGGGTGGGACTGTGGTGCCACGTGAATATCTCGTCCTCGTCAACCGTTCTGCTCACAGTTTTAGATTCATTACCAGTCCTTTTCTGGATCAATTATTTCAGTATATCTTATAAACTTACTATGCTTTTATTTCTATCATTACTTCTACAATGATTAGCTAGTGTTCTGTAAATGAAAGCCTGATTTTAACGATGGGGTTATTTGTTTTCCCTGATGACAGGCACTGTAATAGAGGCAGGATAACCCTTAAATTTTCCCCTTCGGTCCCTTACTCTGACCTCCGGCACCCAGGGTAATACTTCTCCTCGTGTAAACTCGACACTGTTTCATTAACGAGGCCTCAGAGTTCAGCGCAATCAGGCTCGAGCTGGGTGTCAGGGGCATGGGACGCTCTACCCCCGATACACCATGTGTCGATTCCTTCTTACCTTCGATCTCTGCGGCAGAAACATCCCGACCGGCCCTGGTCATCCGTCCAGTCCCAGCGCCCTTGACGCTGACTCAGGGAGCACCCACCAGGGGGACAGAGCCCGTGCTGGCAGCTGGTTGTCGCGCCGCAGTCAGACTGCGCGCCTCGCAGGAGCGCTGAGCGCGCTCCGAGCCGCAGTCTCTCCCGCGCCGGCTACTGGTCTCACCGGGGGCTGATCGCAGGGCCCTGGGGCTTTGCTCCGCTGGCCGGCGGCCTGCTCTCTGGGGATTCTGAAAGGGGCTGCACCGTTCCCCAAAGCGCTTCTGTCTGGAAGAAATACGGTTTTTAAAAGCCAGGTGGTGAAACTTCTAGGCTGTGCTCGGATTTCTAGAAGCGAGCCCCTGGAGGCTGGCTTTCTCGGTGTCTTGGTCACTCCCTAGGGGCTGTCGCAGGTACTCGCTGTGGGAAGAACAACTATGTTCTAAGTGTCCAGTGGGGAATTCTCCCCACAGTTCCCTGGTCTGGCCTGGGCCTTTCCTACAGCCCCCGCCCCTGCGTGGCTGTTCCTCAGCTACAAACAGAGTGACATGGCCATCATCAATTAATAAAGTCCTCCTCGATAAGGCTAACAATAATTTTTTCGAAGCCAAAATTTCTACCACCCCTGCGGCCATTGCAAATAAATCCTTCCTCAGCAGCTGGTGAGACCTTTACGGTCACTGCCAAAACACAGGAAGGCCCGTACAGGCCAAGTGTCTAAGCTACAGGGAACGCTAAATACCTGTGATATCGTCTGTTTGCTCCTTGTCTTCCCTGACCTGCTTCTCGTTACAGGCTGGGACCTGCAGGCACTACTTCCCAGTGCATTCACTTTCTACTGCTGTATAACTAATCACCACACGCTTCGCGGGTTAAAATAACACCCAACGATCACCTGGTGGTTCTGTAGCTCAGGTGTCGGGGTGAGCTGGCTGGCTCTCTCTCAGGAGTGCACGAGGACCCCCTGGGGTGGCTGCTGGGCTCCTCCATGCAGGCTCGGGACCCCACGGGCCAGGAGACGACTTGACTCCCCCTTCCTTACTGCCTGTCAGTGGGAGGCCAGCCTTGCTCCGTCACTGATCGGGGGGCTGCCCCAGGAGGACCATGACCTGGGCCCAGGGTTGCATGGCCCAGGAGGGAGCTAACCCCCGAGGCCGTTAGATGACACCCCTTACACCTGGGCAGAGGGTCTAAGAGCCTTGCAGCGGGGTCTAAGCCGGGCGGGCAGACGCGGGCAGAGCACCAGGCCTGGCTTGCTGCCTGGTTTTTATAGCCCTGTCAGCTAAAAGTGGTTGTCACATTATTAGTCGTTCTACTTTTAATGATTATGTAAGTAGCTATGTAATATCTTGGTCTCTGCTGCTTAGGCCACAATGGCTAAAATATTTACTATCTGGCCCTTACAGAGAGAATTAAGGGAATGCAGGACGCTATCAAGAGTAAGGTCGTTGTCTGCTCGAGCCTGGGCGTCTGAAGGGAGCGTTGGGGCGGGGGTGGGGGTGGGGCTC